>JAKTPS010000012.1:0-167483 GCA_030556275.1 Lipomyces sp. NRRL Y-27488 | reverse complement strand
GTCGTCCGCGTCCGCGTCCGCCTCCGCCGCACCGTCGCCCGCGCCGTCGCCCGCGTCCTCCGCCGCCACCGACCCGCTCTCGCCCGGCCGCGCCCACGACTGCGACGCCGCCGACCGCGACCGCGACTCCGATGCCGACAGCGACCGCGAGCGCGAGCGCGCCGCCGCCGCCGTCGACGTCATCCGGCGCCAGTTCGACCTCGAGATCCTGCTCAAGCACCGCGAGCTCTCCTGCATCGAGGACGAGATCGCAAAGGTCCACGTCATGATGGTCCAGCTGCGCCGCTGCGCGGGCAAGGTGCTCGACGACACCGACGCGCCCGACGACTTTGCGCGGCACTACGCGCGCTATCTCCTGCCCGACCGGCGCTTCCGCTGCAGCGACGCGGGCGACCATGACGGCGATGCTGCTGACGCCGCCGCCGAACCTCTGGCCTCTGACCGCCGGGCCGCGATCGCCCACCATCACCACAATCACCACACGCCCGCGACCGCGGCGACGCCTTCCGGCGCCACTCCGCTGTCGGCCGCGTCGTCGTCCTTCGCTCTCTCGACATCGTCGTCCTACTCGGCCTCCTCCACCCCCGTGGCCCCCGACGCTGCCTCGACCCCGTCGCCCGCATCCCTCCCCGCCCGGCCCCGCGCCGCCTCCCTCGCCGGCCGCATGCACCTGCCGCAGTACGCGGCCACGACCGTCGGCGGCAACCCGCTGCCCGCGGGCTGCATCTACCGGCGCCAGGACGGCATCCTCGTCCGGCTCGTGTGCCCCGACTGCGCGCGCACGTCCTTCGGCTCCGCCCAGGGCTTCATCAACCACTGCCGCATCTCCCACGCGCGCGAGTTTACGTCGCACGACAACGCGGCCCAGTCCTGCGGCACCGAGCTCGACGAGCTCGACCAGGACGACATCGGCCTCGGCGCGCTGCGGCATCGCAAGCACATGCTCATGTCCGCAAGCGCCGGTCCGAATCCGTTCGAGGCACTGCATGCCGCCACCGCTGCCGCTGCCACTACCACTACCGCCGCGAGTGTGAATAACAACAACGCGGCGAAAAATGACTACGGAACCACGAGCGTGCCGTGGACTACGGCCGCATCATTCCTGCGGCAGAATGCCGGGCCAGCAAAAGAGCTGCAGCCGGACCAGATTCCTCGCCACGTGCCAGATCCACTGTCGCCCCGAAGCGAAGAAAAGACAGACAATAATATAACGGCCGCCAACAATACCCCGGCAGCCGAATCACAGAACCAACCACAGCCACAGCAATCACACGATCTAGATCAACCACAGCAACCACAACCACAGCAACAACAGCAACAACAGCAACAACAACCACAGCAACAACTACAAGACCAAGCTCAGCAACAAGAGGGGCTGAAAGAAGCCGCTGCCGCAATCCAGATCGTCACCGCGCCGGCTCGGCCACCGCCTCCGCCGCCGCCAACCCGCCATCTGTCGAATCTGCTGAAGCGCAAGCAGGTCGACGTCGATCTCGACCACATGGCCGCAGAGTCCGTCCGGCGCGACCCGCGCGGCCATCTCTTCCCCGGCGAGGAAGACGCGTCGGACGACGACGAGGACTCGGAGCTCGCAGCGCGGCTGCCGTCGGTCATGAAGTTCAAGAAGATGGTCGGCCAGCAGCAGCAGCAACAACAGCAGCAGCAGCAGACTCAGGCGCAGCACCGCGGGCGGCCGCTGGGGTCTGGGATCAGGATCCTCGCGAACTTTAATTGATGCCGGTCCTCGACAAAGAAAAATAGGGGCTAAACTTTCCATGGCCCAACTCCTCCTCTTTCATTTGATTTTTTTTTTTTTTCCTTTTTTTTCAATTTCGCCATTTCAGTGTCCTCCGGATTTTAAGTAGGGGGATGTAATTACGTATGCATATTTATCCTTGTGTAAATTTGTCTCGTATATGTATCTATGTGTATGTGTGTATGTATGAAATGAATGAATGGTCATTGTTATGAAATTGGGACATGCCGAACATTTGGTTGAGAGCCGCACAAGGCAGGCTATCGGTATAATCTTCCCCTCACGGTCCTGCCTGATCTCTGTCAATTCCCCTCACGCAGACACACACACCTAGAATCTCTCTTTCACTCTATAACAGGACAATGGTTTACAATCTGCGCGACCGCGTCATTCTGATCACGGGCTCGTCCGCCGGGCTCGGCGCGGAGCTCGCGCACGCGTTCGCGGCGGAGGGCTGCCACGTCGTGCTGAACCACTCCTCGTCCGCTCCGGCGTCGCGCGACCGCGCGTCCGCGACGCTCGCCGCGCTCGAGGCCGCGTTCCCGGACCGCCGGTTCGGCGTCGTCACGGCCGACTGCGCCGACGCGGACGAGAACGCGCGGCTCGTGCGGGCGGCCGAGGCGCTCGCGCTCGAGTGGAAGGGCGGCTCGGCCGCCGCCGCCGGCAGCGGCCTGGACGGGATCATCGCGAACGCGGGCTGGACGCGGTTCTCGGACCTGGCCGACCTCGACGCGGTCACGCTCGACGACTTTGACAAGTGCTTCGCCGTGAACGTCAAGAGCCCGTTCGTGCTCCTGCGCGAGGCGCGCGCGGGCTTCAACAAGAACCCCGACGGCGGGTTCTTCATCATGACGAGCTCGATCGCGGGCGAGCACCCTGGAGGATCCTCGCTCGCGTACTGCGTGACCAAGGCTGCCAATCTGCATCTCATGCACTGCTTAGCGTGAGTCGTTTTCCTTCCTTTTTTCTTTTTGTCTTTTCTTTTTGTTTAGTGTATTATGCAGTCCAGCATAACTAATCCGCATTGGGGCCACAATCCCCGCCAATCAAAAGCCAGCACCAGGGTCCGAAGATCCGCGTGAACGCGGTCAAGCCCGGCGTGCTCCTGACGGAGTGGGGCCTCAAGTTCGGCCGCGAGCGCATCGACCAGATCCTGAGCGCGACCGTGCTCAAGACGGAGACGAGTCTCGCGAACTGCGCGCTCGCGTTCGTCATGCTCGCCAAGAACGACAGCGTCACGGGCCAGTCGCTGCAGGTCGACGGCGGCATGTGGATTTGACGGGCTTGGGAGAGACCGGAGTGGGTATGAAACCGCGGCGGTGGAGGGGAAGGAATCTTAGATGTAGAAAAGGTAGATATTAAGATGCACACAATTAAAGGGAAGAGAACAACAACAAAAAAACAAAGATGATGATATACTACACGGTGTCATGCGCCCTTGCGGTAGCTGACTTTCTCGACCTTGACCTCGCCATCGATGTACTGGTAGACGTACAGCACAAGGACCGTGCCCTGGACGTCCATCAACACGAACGACGGCACGGGGCTCTCCCGCTCCGCCCACCAGCCGCTCGAGAGCGCGCCGGTGGCCGAGCCCGGGTTGATGAAGAACTTGCCCTCGAGCTCGTAGGCCTCGAACCGGTGGGTGCCGCCCCAGATGAACACGTCCACGTCCATCTGCCGGGCCGCGATCAGGAGCGCGTCCGAGTCCGCCTGCGGCACGATCGTGTGGCCGTGCGTGAAGCCGATGCGGAGGCTGCCGTGCGTGACGACCTTGGACAGCGGCAGCGAGAGCGAGAGGTCGAACTCGCCCTTGACGATCTGCAGGTCCGGCGAGACCGTGCGGAGGAAGTCGTACGTCTCGCGGTCGGTCAGGTTGCCGAGGCACAGGATTTGCGAGATTTTCCCCGGCGCGAGAAGCTTGCGGAACTGAGCGCATTGAGGTTAGTACTCTGGGGTCGGGGAGGGGGGTGGTGGGGCGAGTTTCTGCTCCAATATATATACCTTCGGGGGCAGTTCCTACGCAGAAGAGAGCGGGTCAGCACGACGCAACGACGAACAGACGAGCGTCAGAGGAGAAAAACAAGAACACCACTCACCAGCGCCCGGTCGGGAATGTGCAGGTCGCCAATTGCAAGGACCAGCATGGCGAATTGGAGGGTTCTGGTGCGGATATGGCTTGCAGGAGCAGTTCCGTTCTAACAACGCGCGGCGAAGAACAAGAAGAACCGCAACCGCGCCGGGGTTATGCTATCAGGCACGTGACCGTCCGAGCACCGGCGGCGAAATCTGAAATCTTCTTTTTTTTTGGTTTGGTGCTCGGGCGAGCAATTCAACAGGCTCTTCATAAGCAGAAAGGCTTCTCCTTTTGCCTCCCCTGGTGCCTCACTTCTCCTGCCCTCCGCACTCCTCCGTCCACCCCCCAGTCCCGCCAGTTTCAGTTCACAGCCATGGCCCCGCCAAACGCGCTGCTGCGTCTGCAGCAACTCTCGTCCCAGGTCGCCGCACCGTCCAAGAAGCCAGCCCCGCCAAAGGCCCGGCACGCATCCACCCAGGCCGCCCACCCGCTCACGCTCGTGCCCGGCCCCGTCGAGTTCACGGACGAGGTCCTGCAGGCCATGGCCACGCCGTCGCAGTCGCACGTGTCGACGATGTTCGTCGACGTCTTCGCGGACGCGCTCGCGCTCCTGCGCCAGCTCTTCTTCAACACGAACCCGGCCGCGCAGCCGTTCGCGGTCGCCGGCGCGGGCACGCTCGGCTGGGACTTTGTCGCGGCGAACCTGGTCGAGCCCGGCGAGGCCGTGCTCGTGCTCACGACCGGCTTCTTCGCGGACTCGTTCGCGGACTGCATCGCCGTCTACGGCGGCGTGCCGACCCAGCTGCGCGCGCCGCTCGGCGACGTCGTCCCGCTCGCCGCGGTCGAGCAGGCGCTGCGGCAGAAGAAGTACAAGGCCGTCACGATCACGCACGTCGACACCTCCACCGGCGTGCTCTCCGACGTGCCCGCCATCGCCGCGCTCGTCCGGCGCGTGTCGCCCGAGACGCTCGTCGTCGTCGACGGCGTCTGCTCCGTCGGCGTCGAGGAGATCCGGTTCGACGACTGGGACCTCGACCTCGTCCTCACCGCGCCCCAGAAGGCCATCGGCGTGCCCGCCGGCCTGTCCATCTTCATCGCGTCCGAGCGCGCGCTCGCGACCGTCCGCAGCCGCAAGGCGCCCTGCACATCCTACTACGCGTCCATCCCGAAGTGGCTGCCCGTCATGCAGAGCTACGAGGCCCGCAAGGCCGCCTACTTCTCGACCCCGCCCGTGCAGAACATCCACGCCCTCCGCGCCTCGCTCACCCAGATCCTCGCCACGCCGCTCGCGTCCCGCTTCGCCGCCCACGCGGCCACGTCCGACCGCGTCAAGGCCGCCGTCGAGCGGCTCGGCCTGAAGCAGGTCGCCGTGCGCGCCGGCGCGCGCGCCCACGGCATGACCGCGATCTACCTGCCCGAGGGCGTCACGCCGGCCCAGT
The DNA here is from genome assembly GCA_030556275.1 of Lipomyces sp. NRRL Y-27488. Lineage (NCBI taxonomy): Eukaryota > Fungi > Ascomycota > Lipomycetes > Lipomycetales > Lipomycetaceae > Lipomyces > Lipomyces sp. NRRL Y-27488. The sequence continues at coordinate 162,211 of JAKTPS010000012.1, read as the reverse complement.
TCCTGCCGCTCGTGGCCGCGAAGAACATCATCCTTGCCGGCGGCCTCCACAAGGACATCGCGACCAAGTACTTCCGCATCGGCCACATGGCCATCAGCGCCACCGGCGACGACCGCACCGACTTTGACCAGGCCCTCGCGGCCATCAAGGACGCGCTCGACACGTTGAGCCGCTAGATACAGGCTCTTTATTTCTTGGTTTTTTTTGTTGCTTTTAAACCAGTTTTTGCTTTGCGTCCCCCTTGCATTGAACGGCAGTACCTTGGAGATGGATTTTGCCCCTTAAAAGCGATAAAACAATTGTTTATTTTTTTGTGCTGTATTGTATATGGTCTTTCGGTTGGATTGTTGGATGGTGCTTAGTATATTTGTATATGTTGTCCCTTATTTAGAAAAAAATCTCGAGAGAGAAAAATACAAAGTCATATAGTCGGATAGTCGCACAGTCGCATAGTGGCATAGGCGTTGTAATTATAAGGTTTGAAGAGTCGGCCTGGTTGACTTTCACCTCGCGGCGTCTCGACGCAAGACCAAACCAGTCTCGTTATATTTCCACATCAGGCATTGTTATTTCGATCGGCCGCCTTATGTTTCGATCGGCGACGTCATTTCTTGCCATGTACAATTTATCAATTGATTCAATTTCGTTCAAGCCAACAACAAAGCTGTCTTTAAGTTCAGATCTTTGTTCAGCATGTATACATCTCACCGTGCGCAACAGATACACCTGAATACGGCAGTCAACATCTCAATCGATCGCGACAGCAATCATCATCGTGTTCAGGTCACTTTGCAAAACTTCGCGCTAGATCAACGTAATCCAAAGATTGGATACCGGAAACCGGAAGGCCCGCGCTGGGGCGTGTCCGGGGAGGAGAAGTTGGAGCTCGGCATGCATCGATTGATTTTTTGACTCCCCCCAGGCCGCGACTCGGTTTCCAACGACCATCCGAGAAAAAAAGTTGTTGGCCCGTTTCTTCGTCGCGGTATCTATAACGCGTCACACGCTATCTCTGTACGTTCGCGATCGAATTTTCGGAGTCCGGTCGTGTTCTCAGGGGTGCGTGTGCGGGTGAGGGTATACGGGAAGGCCGGGTCCGCGATGACAAGTATCGCCTGGTTGCGACGGAGTCGAGGCACGGTTCTGGGTCCGTCCACTGTGCTCGCATTGAGCCGTCTTTCGGTGTGGCTTTGCTCCGCTTGTCCTGTTTCGTTCTTCGTGCCCCATTTGTGTGTGTGTTTTCTGGGGTTCTTTCTGGCCTTCCGTCGGAGGAGAAAAAAGGATCGCTCAACAGACCTGCCTGCGCGTGCTCCCATGGCACATTTATCACACCGCTTGCGGACTACGAGTCGATCCACATTTTGAATGGTTTAGTAACGTGGCTGTGTAATATATATGTTTCGCCAATTAAATACATCAAATCACAACCCTATCCTTGGAGCGGAGTGTTTGCATTGTTCGTGGAAGTAGACTGTTATGCAACGATTTCGGCACATGCCGCAGACAACCTAGTAGCTGCACGACGTAGAACAAGAACTCGAACGCAAAAACACACATAATACACATGAGACATGCATCCGGAAGCGCGGTTATCCGTACTCCGCTCGGCACCGCGGCGACGACTTCGCCGCCGCACACAACCTTCTCAGCCGCGCGCCTTCCTTTGTGGTGTGGTTTGTCAGTTCGTCGTCCGGCAACGAGGAAGTGCGCCTCGGAGTTCGACCACCGGCAGGACCGAGCAGAAGATGACAGCCTTCATTGTGCTCCCAGCCCATCTGCGCCGCAGCGGTCGCGGCGCGGAGCCGGCATCGCTTAGCGAAATTCGGAGCGGCATTATCCTCCAACCATTAACCTCCCCATGATATAACATCCCCATTGGAGCACTTTGGCCGATCGACCTTGCCACGGACAAGCCTGATCGCCTTTGGCTTACCACATCTACGTCTCGATCGATCCATACGCAGACGACATGTCCGCCGGCACCGTCCTCGTCACCGGCGGCTCGGGCTTCGTCGCGGGCCACTGCATCCTCGCCCTGCTGGCCCAGGACTACACCGTCCACACCACCGTCCGCAGTCTCGCGCGCGAGGCCGGCGTGCGCGACGTCTTGACCGCGGCCGGCTGCGCCGCGGCGGAGTCGGCCACGCGGCTCGTCTTCTTCGCCGCCGACCTCGCCGGCGACGAGGGCTGGCCGGCCGCGGCTGCGGGATGCGACTACGTGCTCCACCTCGCGTCGCCGTTTGTGCTCAAAGTACCCAAGGACGAGAACGAGCTCATCCGGCCCGCGGTGGAGGGGACCTTGCGCGTGCTGCGCGCGGCGAAGGAGGCGGGCACGGTCAAGCGCGTCGTGCTGACGTCCTCCGTCGCGGCCATCGGGTACGGGCACCGCGTGCAGGCAGATCTGTACGACGAATCCTACTGGAGCGACGTGACCAACCCCGCCCTTGGCGCGTACCCAAAGTCGAAGACGCTGGCCGAGCGCGCGGCCTGGGACTTCGTCAAGACCGAGGGAGGAGATCTCGAGCTCGCGGTCATCAACCCCGGCGGCATCTTCGGCCCGGTCCTGTCGCCGCACCTGGCCGAGTCCGTCGGCATCATCGCGAAATTGCTCGCCGGCGCCGTGCCCGCCTGCCCGCGCCTCGAGTTCGGCGCGGTCGACGTGCGCGACGTCGCGAGCCTCGAGCTCCTCGCCATGACCCACCCGGCCGCCAAGAACGAGCGCTTCATCGCCGTCGCGGGCCCGTCGACCACGCTCATCGGCATCGCCGCCGTCCTCCGCGGCGCGGGCCTGCCGGACAGGTACGCGCGCGCGCTGCCGACCCGCGTGATCCCGAACGTGGTCGTCAGGCTGCTCGCGTACGTCAGCTCCGACATGAAGCTGATCGCGCCCGAGGTCGGCAAGAAGTCGAACTTCGCGTACGACAAGGCGACCCGCTTGCTTGGCTGGCAGCCCAGATCGGTGGAGGATGCCGCGGTCGCCACGGCGAATAGCTTGATTCGTCTCGGTCTTGTATAGTAATGATCATACCCAGCCTCCTGTATGCGGATATAAGTACGCAGTAATAATAACAGTCAGCAACAATCTATCACGCGGCAAAGTGAGTGTATGTCAGCAGCCAGAGCAAGTAGTACGAATGACTGTCGTTATCTTCTTGGATAGTCGGGAATAGGATATGACCTGTATACAGAATCTCAGCTCTATCCTCTCAGTGGACAATAACCAGTTCTCCGTCCGAAATGACTGAAGATGCCTGTATGTTGTTACTTGTTACTTGCAAATCATCAATCTCTCTCTTTCTCTCGATTGTAGAACCGCGTTCGAACAAAACAACTCGACATCTAGGTTTAGTGGTGCATTTGCACCCAAAATTGCTACATTCCGCCCTGAAATATGCACCCCAGCGGACAACAAAAGTTCAGTTGACACACTCTCATAAGTTGAGCAGATTGCAATAAAGGCACAGACTAATTATTCTATTACTCTTAGGAAAAGCTAGTTTAATATTCGCTTGAACCTCTGGCTTGTATGTTGTGATTAGCTGCAGTCTGCTTAATGACCTTTCTATGAAGGAATACCCTGTTACTTCTAATTGACTTTGTCTTCCTGCTCGGAAGCTTCTTCCAGGCTGATACTAGAGATGTCCTCAAGCTTACGGAGTTTTCTGTTCTCCCTGACCGTCAGAACCTGCATGACTGGCAACAGCAATGTCTGGATGGATCCGGTGACGCTCATCCAGATATAACCCGTTCGAAACCTCGGTGCGTCGACCGTCGCAAACGACGGAATCGTTGTTCCGGTCTTGACAAGATTGCCCAGGCAGTTCATCGACGAGACGATAAACGCACGCTCATCCTGGTCGGACTTTGTCATGACCGACGCCCACGTCATGAGAAGGGCCTGCAGCGCGTTCTCGGCGCCGGCAATGAACCAGGCAAAGAACTTGGCTTTCTCGGGGATGTCCCATGCGACGAGCATGTAATTTGCGATAATAAAGAGAATGCTGCATACCATTGCTGGTACAAATGGCAGGTTCGTCTTGTCGGCAATCCACGTTGACAAAAGCGTGACGACAACGCTTATCGCGTTCGTGACCGTCGGGATATTGTTGATCTGCGGAATCGAAAACCGGTCCGAGTGCGCCTTCAGATACAGGGTTATCGGGATGCTCAGGCCCTGTTCGTTCTGGTCCAACAGAATCCACGCCGTCACGAACGCGTACCATTTCCATCCTTTCAACGACCGCTTGACCGTGGCCATCTTGAACTTGGGCGTCGCCGACTTGACTCCCTCCGCCGACATGCGCTCGATCGAGAGCGCGACGTCCGGCGCCGACAGGAACCAACATCGCGAGTTCGTCGGCAGGTCCGGGATCGCGACGGCGCCCCACAGCGCCACCGGGAACGTGATGATTGCACAAATGATGAACAGCCATCGCCATCCGGCCAGACCGTTTGTGCCGTCAAGCTGCTTGTACGCGGCCGTTTGCAGATACCCGGAAAACATGGATCCCAACGGTGACGATACTGCATACAGGCCCAGCCGGCGGGACACCTCCGATTTCTTATACCAAGAGCCGATAATGTAAATCGAACCCGCATACGAAATGCAGCCAAAGAATCCGACAAAGAACCGGAACGCGTACAGCTGGTCAAGATTCTTGGCGAACGCGCAAGCAATCGTGAAGACTCCCCAACCGACCTCGGCGACAGGCAGAATGATACTCGCCCGATAACGAGTCAGCAGGAGGGTCCCGGGAATCATGAACACGCAATATGGAACCTGATTCACAACGATGAGATAGTTGAGCTCATTGCCGATAAGATTTAGGTCCTCCTTCATTCCGCTTTGTCGATGTCAGTTGTCGTTCTTGAGTACTGTCAAATACCAGCCTCCGATGAAAAACTTACCTGACGTATGCGTTTCTGATATTGTTGATATCCAAATTCAATGCAAAGGCGGCAAGACAGGTGTATGTCAAAATTAAGACGTCAAGCTTGAATAATAACAGCTTCTCTCTCTTGGGCATGCCGGGTGCATACCAGTACAGATTGTGAATCCATTTTGCCTGAACTGGAGGCTCCGGCTGCTGGTGAAGGCTAACCGCGCTGGAATCGACTTCGAGTTCGTTGCCTTTTTCGTTTGCCATATTTGTCCCTGGTACCTTGACTATTGACAGATTGGCAAGATGTGAGAAGACAATCAATGAATGGCCAAACAGACAAGTGATGAAATCGCAGCATGACAGACAGTTTGACAGAAGTGAGGGTATCTATATGACATTCCGGCTGTCATCTGAATCTCGAAGTCCAGACATTGCAAATCAGACATACATGTGGAGCTGCAGATTAGTAAAGCTTTCCTTATCGATGAGGCGGAGGAGTCTGCCCCTGTCAAGTAAATAAGGAGACGGAAAAGTGGTTTTATCGGCGCGTTAACAATGAATAAACTTATCACACGCTAAATTCTCTTGCATTCCTGTGGTCATTTATTGCTTCTCCGGGCAGTACCATCACGTAAGGAGTCTGAGCAACCCGTAGATTGAAATTATGTTAGGGACCATTTAACCTGTGGTACTCTGAACAGCCATGTATGATACAAGCTTTTCTTGAAGCAAGATAGGCATGGCTAGAGCTTTAGAGCCGTGCGCCACATTGCAATATAGCTCAGTGGCCACTACGGCCCTTAGAAGTGAAGAACCTTTGCCCTCAGGCATAGGAGCATTGAAGATCATCAGCGCCCCTTGTTGCCACAAGCCTGGCTGATCATGCGATTATCTTTATCAACGTATTCTCATGCTCCTCTGCGGGCATGGACCAGAAGATAGAGCGCATCGGGTAGCTGCACATTGTGAGAATGAAAGACAATGCTGCCGTGGTAATTAATATCTTGCCGGAACTAGCGTGCCGGAATTGCTCACACAAGGTGTGGCCTAAGCGAGAGCATATCGCGGCTTTGTTCCGGGCCGTGCACATTGTGCAGCTTCGACGTGGAAGCCTCGGGACGGTTTATCTAGAGCAACAAGTATTTCGGCCGAGCAAACTGAATATTGTGCAAAACTAATTTCAGCATTTAAGCATATTTCAACAGCAGAATTGGCATTTGATTTGCTTCATACGTTCTGCCAAGCCAGCTTCCCAGGGCTCTTCTGAAGCTTGGCCAGAGTCATCTGAGAACCCGTTTTCCGAAAGTTTGCAATCCTCAGGGTTGGCTCACCGACGTCATTGTAATACTCCCACCAGATAAGCCTATGTCGGTGATAATTACAGTATCGCCGTCCTGTCACACTCTAGTCTTATCGTCACTCACAGATATCCATCAATCAATTACCAAGCAGAGTCAGCAGCGTTAACTCTTCAGAGCAGGCAGGATTCTCCGAGGGGGGGGGGTTGTATGGGGCTACTTTTCCTCTTCGTTTCTCCAAAAAGTAAGGCTACGCCAACAAAACTCTCTGAGCCTTAATCATCGAGGGGTTAAAATATTGATCTGAGCACCATCTGCCGAAATGCGGGCTATAAGCCAAATCGTGACACCTACATTTATTCTGTATAGCTAACACTTAGTAATTAGCGACAAGAACAGAATAGTCAAAACGTTGAATCATCGAAGTTGCGAACTGCAAAATGACTATGATCCGATAGTGCTGAAAAGCAATGAAAGAACCCCCAAGCCAAAAATCTAATGAAGACCAAATCTGCACTTAGATAAATCAAAGGCTTTCTGTAAATAAAGCAAGGGAACTGTGGCTCGACACATGGGATGAAGGAAAATGGCCCATGCCGATTTGGCCGCCCCAAACCCACACCCCATCTCGACCGCTCTCTCCCCTGAACCACCCTCCATTGAAACGTTCCCTACAACACACCACCCCTCGTCAAAATCGTCGTCTCCACGGAGTTGATCGATTCTGCTTTGTAGACAGGTTCGCGCGTTTGAGTGTAACAGCCGATCATGGAAGGTCCAGTCTAAGTTTAAGGGGCATCTGCACTGTCACATGCTGCGATGAGACAACTGTGACCCTTCAACTAGGCGAGCGTTCCCCGCATATATCCCAAAGTCGATGATTCATATGTAAGTCTGACTATCTTCTTCTGGACTTTCTATGACAAATCAAGATCGCACCATAGACCCTGATTCGCGACAGGATTTGTTGAAACTACAGTTCCATGCAGAGAAACCAAATGATCGTTGACCGTGCAAAGAGGTTTTGTACTGAGAACCTACTGAAGTCCGATCTCGACGATACGTAATCCGATCCGAAATATCGAAACGCGACGGGGCAAAGATGGCAAGCATTTCTCCGCCGTAGTTTATATCTGGGCTAAGCGAAATTCTATGAAGACCAAGCTTTTAGCGGTGACAGCAGGGTCCAACAGTCGACTCGGAAAAACAACTCCGAAGAGTGCAATCGTCGACCAGGACTTTCACACTAAACCGCAAAGTCACTGACCAGTGGTCAGTAGATCTCCTTTGATTGGCGATCATTCTATCGTCAACGGCCGCACAGTGACAGAGGATCGCGGGAATCGTGGATGTAAGTCCGAAGGCTCGGCCACGGTGTTAAGGTTGTGGTTATCCAAGCACGGAAACGACGATGTTGCTTTTCCAGAGTTCACGAGCCTCGCTTTTTCCAGCGGCGCGTGTTGCACAGATAATTCCAGGAACCAAAGTCAACTTTGCGTCTTTGGATTCCGTGAAATGGACCAGTTTCCAGGTATACCGTAATAGCCCCCGCAATGCCACCCGACTCCGCGTCTCTTCTAGCGACGTGCGCTCGCTTGAGTCGTCACGCAAAATACGTCGTGGCGCTCACTCTGGCGCTTCCGCCGTCAGCCGCCCGTCGGCTGCCGGCTGGGTCACGTGGGATTGACGGACGAACTCACCTCCATTCTTATCGTAACCTCCGGACTTCCGGATTCGCAACGAGGCACCAAGCAGCTCTGCGAACGCAAAAAGGACCAAGGGAACAGGTGATGCGTCTGGTCGGTCGACAATCGATACCTTAGCGAAACCATGCTGCCCTCGCAGCAACAGCCACAGCAACACCAGCAGCAGACGGTCAGCAACTCGTCCTCACTCGCGCCTCTGCTGCATGCTCGCCAAACCCCAGTTCTTCCCCACATTTCATCTCTGATAACGTCATCTCCACCCCCCTCGTTCCATTCGCATCCTCCTCCTCCTCCTCCGCCGGCGTCAATTCCTCAAGGGTATACTCGACTTTTTCAGACCTCGCCGTCGTTGCAGCATACTCTTCATCAGCATAATTCTCCACCACAACACCAATTGCATCACCATCCGCAACAGCAGCAGTACCAGGAACAGAATGCCAACCATCAGCAGCAGCAATTGTTGCAACAGCAGGCACAGCCACAACAACAGCAACCACTCGAACAGCAACCTCAACAACCGCAACAACCGCCGCAACTGCAACCACAGCAACCACTACAACAACCGCAACAACCACAAGCGCAGCAATCACCAGAAGCACAACAACCGCAAGGGCAACAACAGCAAATTCAGCTGCACCAGCAGCAACAGCAGCAACAACAGCAACAGTGCGAGCTAGAGCAAGAGCCGAAGCCAAGAGAGCAGCAGCAACAGCAACAGGCAGCACAGTACAAGCGTGAAATTTCTGATGGACCTTCTCATGGCGGGTCACCTGCCTCTCCAGTGTCTCCCCGTGGACGACCTCGTAAAGCCAGAAAGCTTACCGCCGAACGTCAACGTGTCAGCAGGGCATGCGATCATTGTAAGCGGAAAAAGACTCGGTGCACTGGGAATATACCATGTCTACGCTGCGTACAACTTTCTCTGACTTGCGAATTCACCGCGGAGTATCATAGAGGACGGCCACCATCTCCGGAGTGGAGTAGTTTCGACAACACTTCAACTGCTCGAAACAGCGTGCCATCAGCCAAAGTTGATCACAGAGTTACAGAGTCCCCGACAAGTTCAGTCCGGACAATGTCAGCCCCGAATTTGCAACTGCAGTCAAGAGTAGCGGATGTTGCACCATCTGCTGCTCTACCACCAGGGGATACTCCGCCGTCCGCCACTACCTCGTCCGCCGCTCCAACTGGCCGCACGAACACCGAGAAGCAAGATGACCCAGAGTATATTCGCCATCTTCGTGATCAACTGGCTGCTGACGCTGAACGGCATGCTTCCATGCGCAATTCACCGGAACCTCCTGAGCTTGACAAGCAAGGACAATATATCGGATCTGCATCTGGTATCTCATTTTTGACTCGCGTGCAGCGTCGACTGCAAGATATCAATTTCTCGAATCCTAGCAACTCGTCGATATTGACCTTTGGCGACCCGATTATGCCAGATAATCATAACAATGGGATCATTTTGCCTCCAAAAGAGGATGCAATGAAAATGCTGAATTTCTATTTTGTGTATGCTATGCCGACTTTTCGCTTCCTCCACCAGCCGACCGTTGAATCTTGGCTCGACGATTTCTATGAGTCGTTTGATAGCTTAGACGTCAAGGAAGGATCACGCGAAAAGAATGCGATTATAATGCTCATACTAGCGCAAGCCAAAAAATTTCCAGCCGCCCGTCACACCGGAGAGGAGTCACGAAATGATAATAGTGCGATTTTTTTCCACGGCGCCGAGCGGCAACTCCGTCTGGAAACTGGACGGCCTAGACTAACCAGTGTGCAAGCTCGATTATGTCAATGCTTTTATTTATTGTGCTGCTCTCGAATTAATCAATGCAGGAGCTTGTTTGGAACGGTAGCGCATTTAATACACGCACTGGGAATGCACCGGCGACAGAAGTACTTGACCACTCCGACAAATGTTGATTTCGTTGAACGGGAGTGTCGGAAGAGAGCATTTTTGGTTGCATACGGTCTGGATAAATATCTCAGTGCCATCTTGGGTCGGCCGAGTATATTTCACGACAACGACATTGACCAGGTATGCGAGACCGTTTGTATGTTTTTATAGATACTGATATTAACGTTTTGTCGTAGGACTACCCTTCTCTAGTTAACGACGAAGATTTGTTCATGAAAGAGATACGCCAGACAGAGTATAAACCTGCGAACTGTATCATGCTTGCTCCAATTCTGCACGGGCAGCTGGTTCGCATTTTATCTCAAATATTGCGAGATCTCTACAGTATAAAAAAGGTTGGCAAGCGAGAACAAATCGACTTGGCAAAGAAGCATACTATGAATTTGAAGGCATGGAGAAGCAAATTACCGGCGTTTCTAGATCCGGCGCGTGTACAGCTGTCTTTCCTGGCGCCGCTGCTACAGAGACAGAACCAAGTATTATCTCTCGCTTACGCACATAGTGTGATCCTCGTCAATCGGCCTTTTTTACTAAGCAGTTTCGCATCCCTCACACCGGACAAGTCTGGATATGTCCAGGATTCGGCTGATAAAGACCAGCAGGACGGAATAAGAGAATGTTTATCAGCAGCATTGCTTACGGTAGATATTGTGGCCGTTATGAGCGATAAAAGTCAGATATATTCTGCTCTCTGGCTTACACAGTATGTGGCTTTTTGCTCGGTCGTTGTGTTATATGTGTACGCGATCAGATTTCGATCCGAAGAGCGATCTGATTGGGAGAAGTATCTTGAAGCTGGACAGACGTGCCAACGCCAGATTGCCATGGCAGCCAAAGAAGATTCGCTGGCACAGAGGTATTATGTTATTTTGGAAGAACTTAGGATCGAGGCTACGCGAGACCGGGTCCACGCTGGCCATTCAGATAGACTGGGAGATTTGAGTACCGTTGCGACGGACATTTTCAGAAACGGCTTGCAGGGCAATGCAGCAGCTTCGGCTACTCTTTTGGATCCTATCGGCTTCCAGAATAGAATGCAAAAGCCCGTCATGCAAGCTCCTGCTCTGAATTACGGAACAAATTTGGATATGAGTATGCCGGCACCAGCCGCTGTTGGGCTGGAGATTACGTATTCACCCCACTACTTACAAGATTTAACGAGCTGGGAAAGTTTTGATACTTTGGTAATGGATTTCATTGGGAATGTACCTTTCGATTTGTCTTGATTGATTTAGAACTGAGGAATTTTATTATGTACGATCACGGAAGCAAAAAATACAACATGTGTATACTAATTCAGTACCCGTCGGAAACGTTAAGCTGTCGGAGACAATGTTACTGTTTTCCGTGTAGATACGCTCGCCAGTTGATGGTTGGTTTTGGTATTCTGGAGGGCTGGAAACTGTACGAGCTTTTATCAATGAAGTCCGCTGATTGAGAGTTCACAGGATAGTGTTTGATCAAAAATCTTCGTGAGGTTTCGTAGTTCGCTGTATTATTTTGCTTTCTTACACAGTTCGGCCTTGTCTCCACTACTATAGCTTCAATGGCCTATGGATGGCTGTAGTGAGCGCGTTACCCTGTCTTATATCTGACTGCTGGAAGCATAACCTGGTTTGGAATTGATATCTTACAGAATCCAGAATACGCAGTCTTGATATGTACCTATTTTCGCCGCAGACAATCGAGACCCTGAAGCCTATATCAGGGTTTATCTTTGTATGCTTGCTTGTGTATTATCTTGACGATATTTTAGGTGTCATACATAATGGCCTCAGGTAGGCATTCGTTGGCTGCTAGATTTTTCACACTGTATCAGGATGCTGATTTAGCTCAACATCTCGCGTGCTACTGAAACTGGTTAAAGATGTAGACGATCTATGACGTCTTTAATCAACGAAAGTGCACGCCGAGGTGGTGAGATTGTGTCTAGTGTTACAGCGGCTGGAGTTTCCCAAACGCGAACGAGAAGTACAGAGGGAACAGTACGCAAGAGAGCTAGAATATGGGGAACGTCCGGAAGTTTAGATGTGCCAGGCTTGATTGCAGATTGTAAGGATTACGCGGAGAAGCTATTGTTTGTTATGTGTGCCTCCCTGGCGTTCTCAGCCCTTATGAGTTGGGCACCATGTACAACTCTGACAATTTTCAGCACTGTGGCGATTACGATATTCTTTAGTAACTAGGCATCACGCGGTGACGATACGGTACAGGTTCGATATGTGCAATAATTACCCGAGATTAGTCAAGTCATGTGCAGAAGAATTCTGTTGTCTGTGTCCAGTCAAGGTGCTGCATCCGGCGGTATTTTCTACGGGTAAACATGCCTCGTGCTGCTTACTGATTCAGATTCAGTTGATTGGCAACATGTCTCTTGTGATTGTACTGTACATACACTGATCAACCGCTCAGAAAGAAAGAAAGTTTCAAATAATAGTAATGCCGTAGTCTTTGATGTATTTTTCCACAGACAGGAGGACACTTACGAGCTCAGTTAACGCGTTACCCTACTGACTGACTAACTCCCGACTTTCCCGAATATCGTGACCATAGTTGTTGGATCGGGTGAACACTGCGTCAATTACTACGTCACGTCTTTGTCGGAAGGACAGAAAGTTGTATTATGGGCTAAGAAGTTTCTTTGGATTTGGAGTTTTCTTGCCACCGTGCATTGATGCTCGTAAGAATGGTATGTCTGCTGGCCATCTGCGATCGCTAAACAAAGATACCGTCAAGAACAGTGCACTAATATTTAATTCGTCCAGGAAGTGGGCACATCTGATAACGTATCGCGGGTTCTTGATCCACAGGCTTATCTTCCAGCCGAAGTATTTGTTGCAATATTGCGATATCTGCCGTTTTTCACCGTTATTCGCCTGCAGACCGTGAACGCGGCATGGAGAGACGCTATTTTGTATTCTTCTGATCTATGGCGTGCACCAGATTTTTTGGAAGCAGCATCACCTATTTCCATCGACACCCTGCAAGACTGTATTGGTCGATCGAGGAGCTCGCTTGTCAGCTTGTCCCTCGGAGATGTGGACGACGCGAACGGAAACGCCGTGGAGGAACTGTTAATAGGAAATAGCAGTGAATTGAAACACCTTGAGTCTATGCATTTTTCGACAAGTACTGGCCTGTTCAAGGAGACAATGCTCATGTCGCCCGTGTTGCCCTTAATTTTCCGGCTGAGGAGTTTATCATTGCATATAGCTGATTCACCACAATTTATGGCCGTTGCCCTGAGACATCCGATAAATACTTTGCAGTCTCTGCATTTTCGTGCGGATTGGTTTGAAATTTTTAAAGAAACAATTCATTACGACATCCCCGTTCACAATGCTGTTACTTTGCCCAACGTGGAGTCACTGCATATCGGATCAAACACCCCGCCGGAGAAGTATCTATATCGATATCTTACGTCGCCTCTTTTTTCGTCGAATAAGTGGATTTTAATGTGGATGACAGGGCTGCAAAGACTACTACACCTCTTTCCGGGTCTCAGGACATTTCGGCTGGTCCGCATAGACGCGTTTGCCGTTGGCGTCGACGGCGGGTTTCACGCCGCGGCTGAACTGGATTTGACTCATTTGTCATGTCTCGAAACAGTCGATATACGATACTCCATGGTGCCGCAGATACTGCTTCTCGCAAATTCGACGTCCATACGCCACCTGCATTTTGTTTGTTCGACAGAGTTGCCTCGGTTTGTCGTTCCAACACAGAGTGGAATTCTAGTGGACCCCCACGACAAAGTAGATAATCTAGCGAGGATGAAGACATTGATGCTGTCTGATGTCGCATATCCATTTCTCGGAAACTTTGCTTTAGTAAGGCTTCTTAAAAGCATTGCCAGTCAATATCTCGAAGAATTGGATTTGTCATCGGCCTGCTATCAACAACGCTTAATCGATTTCACCTCTTCGATTTATCCTGATGTGGATGCTCACGAAGGCGGCGCTACAACTGGCCTATCAGGGGTGGCACCTCAGTGCGAGGTCACTTTAGGTCATAGTATTGTTAAACAGTGTCCAAATTTGAAAAGGATTGTTCTAGGGAACACATTAACCGACGAGTCCCTTTCTGTATTTGCGAATCTCGAGAAACTCGAGACCGTGGAGCTTGAGCATGCACCAGAACTGACCAGATTTGGAATTCTTAGTCTTTTGAACGTTCCATATGACGACTCCATTTCCCGGGGCAGCAATGGGAGATATGTCTGCACCGATGACATTATATCTTGTGTTCCGTCTATACCCAGTCCCATAAAGACCATCACGATTCGCGACTGTCCAAATATATATCCCGGTCTTCTGGATGGCCTTGCCGCTAAATTTGGAATTAAGATTTTTGTCGAAAGCACCACGGCGTTCACTATAAATGGGGAAAGTAATAATTTGGATCTGTTAACCCACTACAGATGGCATGTGCATGGCTATGATCGGATCAGGGACTTACCGGAGCTGAGGACTCGAACACAGATTAGTACGAGTGGATGGAGAAGTGACGCACATTGGATTTGAATGGGGAGGAGTCGGCGAAATGACGATTACATAATATTCTGGGGAGTTATTTCATTTTATTTTGTTTTGGCGATGGTAGGCGATGGGATCTGTCGGTTAATTACTTTCGGAGTTTTAGTATCAATATGATATATTTGCAGTGCGACTACTATATTTATTAGTGTTTGACTAACATGGAGAACTTGTCGCACAGATGATTGCACTATTTGAAGAGAGACAAACGAGCAGACAAGACTAACTAGAACACCTATACGACGCCAACGATAATACTACTTTGAAACACAGATATTGAATACATTACCAGACGTACAAACCAACTATGCCGTACATTGAATCCTGTGAGTTTTGCATACACATATACAATATATATATCAAGATAATCCAATTTTTTTCCCACTCCCAAGTTGACCACGGTGTCGGAATAGCTGTCGGATCAGTTACCAGGCTTGTAAAACTTAGACCTTCTCGACTTGCACATCCGACAACTTGAGCTCAACATCGTCGCCCTCGTAAGCGTACTGACTGACCAAATTTTTTCCTTCCACAATACGCTTCTTTTCTTCTTCGACGAATGCTTCCGGTCTCGCGCGCTGTGTGAGATCCTTCTGAAATGCGACAACCGGTCCGGAGTACTTCGTGAAGATGAGATCAATATCCTCGAGCGTTCTGCCGCACGTTTCGGGGTAAAGGAAGTAAACTACCGGTGCGTAGCAATAGACGAAGATGGCAAACATAAGGTAAAACTTCCAGCCCAAGTTAATTACACCAATCTTGGTGAACTGAGTAACGCAGAACGAGCATATCCAATTGGTTGCCGTAGCCATGGCTGCACCGCGGGTGCGCCAGCCAAGCGAATTAATTTCGGAATTGTAAACCCACGGGACTTTCGCAAATGAAGTGCCATAGCAGGCATAGTATAGAAAGAACATGGAGGTCGTGAGAATACCCATCTCACGCTTATCTCTGTGTCCTGAGATTTCCATGGCAATGGCCGCGATGATATAGGCAGTTCCACAGGACCCCGAACCCCAAAGCATCAATCTGCGGCGACCGACCCAGTCGATCAAAAGAAGACAAACGAATGCCGAGGCAAGATATGAGGTAGCATTGAGAGCAACAAGAAGTCGCGACATCGTGGGACTGAATCCGATGTAATCCTTCAGCAAGGTCGGGAGATAGTATCCAAGCGCGTTGACACCGGTAAATTGCTGCATAAGCTGGGTACCGCACGAGAGAATAAGGCGGCGGAAATTCTGAGTAGGATCCCTAAAGCGAAGAACATCCTTAACCGGAACATAGTTTCTGCGCTCCTCCTCAATAGTCTTGATAATTGAGTAGTGTTCCTCTCGCACTTCCTCGTGGTCAATTGTGAGATTGTTGCCCCACAGCCTCGCAATAATCTCCAAAGCTTCGTCTGAACGGTCCTGAAGGAGCAGCCATCGTGGAGAGTCAGGAAGCATTGGAATAATGGGAATGACCAGCAGAGGGAAGATGAGCTGGAAGCCAAGCGGGAAGCGCCATTGGAATGCGCCACCTGCAAAGTATAGTGCGAAGTTCATCCAAGATGCTAACATATATGCAGCCGTATTAGACAAGCTACCAACGACAACAAGTTTTCCACGAATCTTGGCTTTTGTGCATTCGGCTTGGTAAACAGGGCAGGTGGACGACGTCATTCCCATTCCAAAGCCGTTGATAATACGTCCAATAATCATTTGAGGGAGATGAAATGACACAATCTGCAAAATGGCGCCGACGAGATTGAAAATTTGGCCTGTAAGAATAGTTTTCTTTCTGCCAATCTTGTCGCCGATTGTGAATGCAAATATACATCCTACAAACGCACCCAGAGAGAAGCAGGATGAGGTGATGCCGTTGATATTTGCCTTCTTAGTTTCAGGGAAATGCTCAATGAAATCATTAGAGATCAGCACTCCCGAAAATACGCCCTAATAAGAGAAGGTTGAATATTAGTCAAAGTCCTATGTAAAGCATGCACAAAGAACCACCAACCTGATCATAACCGAACCAGCCCATGGACAAAGCGTTCACCATCGTGAGCAGCGTCAACAGCCGCGTTCCATTAAGAGATGCCGCAAATTTGTAATTCATAGCGAAGGATGACTTAGAGAATCGAGAAGAAGTGCTGTGGCATGAGGGAGGTCTGCTTAATGGCGAGGGAGAGGTCATTTTATATC
The DNA here is from genome assembly GCA_030556275.1 of Lipomyces sp. NRRL Y-27488. Classification (NCBI taxonomy): domain Eukaryota; kingdom Fungi; phylum Ascomycota; class Lipomycetes; order Lipomycetales; family Lipomycetaceae; genus Lipomyces; species Lipomyces sp. NRRL Y-27488. Next base: position 145,679 of record JAKTPS010000012.1, on the reverse strand, counting down.
GCTTAGCTCTTAGTTGCCTGGTGACTGACGTAAAGAACTAAGGACGCGATGAATGCGGGGAAACGAACGGAGCGCTTGGTGCGATGGACAGGCGATGGGACGCGGGGACAGGCGGTAATGATTTCTCGCCGCTATTTTGCTCCAGACTTCTGCAGCATGATGTCGAACAACAAAGACCATTGTGGCCAGCTGAGAACGCGTGGGGTTCGCCCCACACTTTTTCCTGTTGACGGAAACCTAATTATCGACTCCGTGGCGGAGACCGCGGGGTAGAGAGTTTCAGGGGCGAGCGGCTTTGTTCAGTCGGACCTGCGCCGCTCATCCCCGACAGCCGTCGTGCCCCGGGCCGGTGTCAAAACCTGGAGTGTCGTCACCGACCAACGACAATCGACGCTAAAGTTGTCAGTTGGCAGTGTGGAACAACATGAGGCCGACATCTTCTACGCCAAGAAAAGAGGATGTGCGGGGGCTGGTTTGCTGTGGAGTCGAATGAATAGTCAACTCTTTTCATATCACTATATCCGGAACGCTAAGGTTCTTCCTCACAGTCCTCGATGACATCGCCAGCCCCGCTTACTTCCGCTCTTCCGCGAGACCGCGGCGCATGACGATGCGTGGTAGCTTCAGTGATAGCCTGATTCGGACTCTTGCCGTAGTCCGCATTTCTGTTGACTACCCGCGCTTGAGACGGCCCGGCCGTCGTGGGGGCTGCTTTCATTGTCAACGGCATGCTCTGAATTTATTTAGATATCCTGATTTCTCACTATGAAGTGGCGAGTGAAGAATTGCGCCATTCACAATCAGAGGTTGCCAAATCATGTCTCCCAGTACCACTCAGCGAGCACTCAACGGCCTTGTGCCTGGCGTCTACTGCCCGACGCTCACTTTCTTCGACCCCGACACCGATGCCCTGGACATTGCCAGCATCAAACGCCATACGAGCCGTCTCGTGAACTCCGGCATCGTCGGCATCGTTGCTCTCGGTTCAAACGGCGAGCACATCAATCTTTCTCCGTCCGAGCGTGGCGAGGTGGTGAAGGCTACACGTGAAGCGCTCACTGAGTCCGGTTTCGCGACTGTCCCGCTCATCGCTGGAGTATCGCAGCAATCTGTCTCCAGCACTATCGAGGCCTGCATGGACGCGTACGAGAACGGCGCGGATGCGGGATTGCTTCTTGCGCCGTCTTATTACAGATGGACCGTCGACGGCCCGCTGATTGTCGACTTCTTCACCAGGGTTGCGGATGCGAGTCCTATCCCTCTTATCATTTACAATTTCCCTGGTGTTGTCGCAGGTCTTGATTTGGATTCCGACGTCATTATCAAACTTTCGGAACATCCAAATATCATTGGAACGAAATTCACATGCGGCAATACAGGCAAACTGGCGCGTGTCACTCTTGCGACGAACGCATACTCACCGCTCGCTGACCCGGCTGGCAAGCCTGCTGCAGGGCAGTACGTTGCGTTCGCGGGAATGGCCGACTTCATTTGCCAGTCACTGGCTTTGGGCGGCTTCGGCGTGATTTCCGGTGCGGCCAACTTGATTCCGAAGTCCATTGTGCGCGTGTTCAACATGTACCTGCAAGGAAAGACAGACGAGGCATGGGTTGCGCAGAGAGAGCTAAGTGAGGCTGATTGGGTCTTGACAAAGATTGGTCTGTGGGGAGCTAAGGAGGCTCTGAATACCTATTATGGATACGGTGGATACGTTCGCCGCCCAGGAAAGAGACTGGTCAAGGACGAGATCAAGCAGTTGAACACGGATGTCGAAGAAGTGTTCAAATTTGAGAATAGCCTGTAAGCGATTTGAGTAATAGAGAGAAATTATACTGGTTATATTTTCTAAAAGACATTTCGTATCCTAAAACATTGAAAATCCCATAGAAGTGAAAAAGTAAGTCGAAGAGTAGCGTAAGAGTATTTCGAGAGTCCAATTAACAGGTATAGAGACTTGTTAAATAATTACGCAAGGTAGTCCTTTTGTTTTGGACAACAAATTCATTCTATGGTAGTCATTTTATTTATATATTTGGAAACACAATACCACTAATGCTTACTTCATTTTGAAAACAATCTAGTACTTAGAACCCGTCATCCTAGCAAACTGCGAAAGAGAATCAACAACCATTGTCTTAAATGGAGTATACTGAACTCCCAATTCACTCGCGACTGTCGCGCCATCCAATTCATAACTCTCTGGATACGGCTCGTCAGGATTCCCAACAATCACGTTCTCTTTAGCCCAATCAAATGTCTCTCGCATGATATTCGCCGCAATCTGATAAGAAAAAAACTCAGGCGACGCAGGAACGTATCGGCGCCCACCAACCTCCTCTCTAACGAGAGCTTGCACGTGTGCGTTTGCAAGATCACGAACGTCAATCCACACCGGAACTCGCGATACAGGTAACGGGTCAACACCGCTAGCGATGCTCCACAACATGGCGTTTGAGACGTTCAGATCTTTCACCGTCTTCACTGGATGTACCACAGGACCAAATGTCATCGGGGGACATAGAGTCACGAGATCAAATGAAATCGTACCCTTATTCTCTTCAACAAAATCCCATGCTGCCTTTTCTGCATATTTCTTGGAACCACGGTAGGCGATTATCGGGTCCGCCTTCACCGATCCCTCGTAAGTAAGCGGATTCCAGTCCTGGCCGGTATAGGTGAACCCAGGTCCTGGACCGCGGTTCACATCCATGACGGAAGCAAATGACGACGTCAACACAACCCTCTTGACCTGTCCAGTAAAAGCCGCCGCATTCATAACGCTCTTAACACCCGCGATGGCTGGCTTAATAAGCTCTTCCTCGACATTATGCACTTCATAACTGAACGGCGATGCGACATGAATAATTCCGTCCACGCCGCTGACGGCAGCATTGAGAGTATCCGATGGGGTGCTGAAATCGTCAATGAGAACGTACGAAAGCAGATGCGCGAACTTGGGGCGGGCTGCAATCAGCTGCTCTGCCTTGGCTGCGGTCCGCGAGGCGATACGAACAGGGATGCCCAGCGCCAGAAGCGCATCAACGACATGAGCACCGATAAAGCCGGTAGCACCAGTTACCAAAACACAAGAGTACCTGAGTCTAAGTGTTAATGAATCTAACACTACTCTGGTGCAAAGCATTGGGTGAGATGCTTACGGCGTGATTGTCATAGTTGAACTTCGTGAGTGCGACGAACAACAAATGACAGCATTCTGATAAATATAAACTGGAACATCTTAGAGCGCGATGAATGTTGAACTAAACATGTGGGGGAGGCCATCTGAAGACTATGCCAAGTCGGAGTAGGTTGGACGGCATTGGAGGGGCTCAGCGGGGCTAGGCGGAGACGGCGGAAAGGCGGGAAAGGCGGCCCCTGAACTAAGGAAAAGCTTGCGTGAAACCCCGCCCTGATGATCCCGCTTGTCCCCACTGCAGGCGTGGTATCGTCCGCAGTATGTCACGCTTCTATTCTTCCCCCACATTTTAATTGGACATTGCTACTCTATTGCCATTGAACAACGATGACGATATGCAGATCGAATGCGGACAGTGGCGGGGAGGTCGGTCAGTTATTGCCGCAACGCCTCTGGGCGCTATGAATGACTACTACTCAGCCCATATTACTTAAGAGAATATTCTGCCCACGTTGCTTCTGACCTCGTTATCTCACACCAAAGACTAGCACTTGCGCATTCACAATGGTTCCGGTTTTAACAATTATTGGCTATGAAGTCATTGACATTCGATTCCCAACGTCTCTTGACGGAATTGGATCGGATGCCATGCACCAGGGCACCAACGGCTCACATCCTTTCGTTCGTCTCATCACCAATGACCCAAATTTTGTTGGCGAAGGAATTGTATGCCATTCATGATCTGTTTTTTTCCTTGAGTTATGGATCTAACTTTGTTTTCAATAACGCAGGCCTTCAGCAATGGTCGTGGAGCAGAACTTGTCTGCGGCGCCCTTAAAGTCTTCGCTGACCGCGTTGTCGGGAAGACTCTGCCCCAGCTCACTTCCAACATGGGAAAGACGTGGCGGTACATGGTTTCTGACTCTCAGTACCGCTGGATCGGTCCCGAGAAGGGCGTCACACATCTCGGTCTCGCCGGAGTAATGAACGCTGTGTGGGATCTTTGGGCCAAGACGCTCGGCAAGCCGGTCTGGCACGTTGTGGCGGATTTGTCGCCGGAGGAATTTGTGCAATGCATTGATTTCAGATACATCACCGATGTCATCACTCCTGAGGAAGGTATTGCGATGCTGGCGGAAGTAGCACACACGAAGTGTGACAGAATTGCTGAAGCGCTTGAGAATAAGGCGGTGCCAGTAAGTATCGCAGTTCAGTTTAACGGGTCCTCATATTCTAACAGATTATGTCAGGCGTATACGACTTCAGCGGGTTGGCTGGCGTTCTCCGGCGACAAGATGAAGCGAGTCCTAGAAGATACAATCAAGGAAGGCTTCACAATTTTCAAGTTCAAAGTGGGCTCAAATCTTCAAGCTGATCGCGAACGTCTCAAGGCAGTAAGAGACATTATTGGATATGACAATGACTATCAAATTATGATCGACGCCAATCAAGTTTGGTCCGTGCCGGAAGCAATTGAATGGATGAAGCAGCTTGTCGAATTCAAGCCGGTGTTTATCGAGGAGCCAACGTCGCCTGATGATATCGTTGGTCATGCAACCATTCGCAAAGCTCTGAAGCCTTATGGTGTCGGAGTTGCAACTGGAGAAATGGCGCAGAACAGGGTTACGTTTAAGCAGTTGCTGCAGCTTGAAGCTACGGATGTTGCACAGATCGATGCTGTGCGTCTCGGTTCCGTGAATGAGTGCATGGCCGTCATGCTTATGGCAAAGAAATTCGGAATTCCTTGCGTACCCCACAACGGTGCAATGGGTCTTACGGAGTTGACGTCTCATCTTGCGACGATAGACTACATCTGCGTGTCCGCTAAGAAATCGATGCTTGAGGCAGCAGAAAGCTACCGCGAAAACCTTCTTCATCCGTCTGTCATCAAAGATGCGCATTATGTTACGCCAACCGCTCCGGGATACTCAATGGGATATGTTCCGGGCGCAATCGAGAAGTACAGATATCCTGATGGATCGTTCTGGTCTTCAGACATAGGGGAGAAGATTAAGAGAGCACCGAAAGGCGGCGAAGGTCTTATTTAATTGGATTTGATTTTTTGCATATTTTGTTTATATCCTTTGTCTTGTGAAGAATTTATTCTTACCTTGTATCGACAAGTAAACTGTAAAAGGTGGGGAAGCTTGTCAAGCAAAATAGGTCATGTTGGCTAAGCAATGCCGGGCGCAGCAAGCATTTGAATGATTTTGCGGGGGCAGCAAATTCAATCCGACGTACTCGGCCAAGCCCTTTATGTCAGTTGGTGAACTGACTGGCTGGCATCCTCGAGCGCAATGTTCATAGACATTTTAATAAGACTGAGGATCCTGTCAAATGCCACAACCATATGCTTAACTTCCGCTAAGTTGTGCGATTGCTTGAGAGTGAGTTAAGGATTAGTCGACGTATTTATACGTATGCGTTATAATGAAGACGGCGACAAAATTGATAAGACACACGACCCCTGAACCTTTATCTAACTCATTAGAGCTTAACTTTAACTACCAAGCTTTGCCGCTTTCTTTTCCGATTTTACAGATAAGAGACTGTTGCTGGGTTAAGCTTTATAAGATACAATGTTCTGAGTACAATGTAAAAATGAAAGTTTGATACATTTTTCAATGTGAATTAAACTGAAAACCATTTTAGTCCGCGGAAAAGGAGTAACATGCTAGTCTCGAAGAGACAAAAATCAGTCTACGGCGCAATGCGAAAGATAACAGCCTAGCGAGCACTGGATTTAAAAGGATTTTATATGCCGATGGTTTATGCCATCACCTGCTCATACATCACTGAATGCGAATGAGCAGTTTGGATGACGCGGAGACCAAACGACAGACTCGCTATCCTTGACCATGGCGGGGCAAAGAGTCATTAAAGATGAGACTGTTATTGGACTAGAGCCCATCGAGCAAGACGACGACTGGCCTACAACTGCGCCTGAACTTGAAAAGGGTGTCATTGGCGACGATGCTATTATTGACGCAAAGAGTGAGGTGGAAGCAGATGACCATGATAGCGGCTATATTCTTGCCCCACACGAGTTATATCCACCAGACAAGGGCTTTCGAGCATGGATTTGTGTCGCGGGCGCATTTTCCGGGACGATGGCTACCTTCGGGTTTGTGAACGTCATGGGTATGATTCAAGGATGTTCCAACCGGGCTGCTTCTTTTGGTAACATACTCTGTTTTCTAATCTGTTGATACATAGGCGTGTTTGAACAATACTACATGACTCATCAATTAAAGAATTATTCAGCCTCTGCAATTTCTTGGATAGCATCCGTGGAGACATTTATCCTCATCTTCGGCGGCGTAATCGTTGGACCGATATATGACACGGTCGGTCCTAAGCCCATCATGATACCCGGTGCATTTATTATGGTTTTCGGAATCATGATGACTTCTCTCTGCAAGGAGTATTATCAAATTATGCTTGCACAATCCATTTGCACAAGTATAGGAGCGACCATGGTCTTCAACCCATGTCTTTCTGCAGTCTCAACTTGGTTTATCAAGAAACGGGCCGCCGCGATTGGGGTGACCACTGCGGGAGCATCTACCGGCGGTGCTATCATCCCAATTTTGTTCCGGAGAGTGCAGGCCAAGGTCGGCTTTGGATGGGGCGTACGGTCCATGGGATTTCTTGTTATGGGCTTGTCCATTTTCACTTGTACCGTCGTGACGTCCCGTATTAAGCCACCGGGGCGGCAACGGATCCGCGTGTTCGATACGTATGTCAAACCGTTCATGTGGCTTCCATTCGCACTCGCTGCACTCGCTGCGTTTAGTGTAACTCTCGCGGCCTACGTGCCGGTGAACTATTTCCCCAGCTTTGCAGTATCGCGCGGCTTTTCGGCAGATATGGCGTCCTATCTGTCGTCGATTCAAAACGGTGCCAGCACGTTCGGTCGCATCCTCCCCGGTATCCTCGCGGACAAGATCGGCAGCTTCAACATGTTTATCCTGGCATCTACCATCACAGGAATTGTTGCCGTCTCTATGTGGATCCCCGCGAGCAATGACGCAACAATTATCGCGTTTGCGGCGTTCTACGGCTTTGTGTCCGGCGCAGCCATAACAGTGTGGCAATCTGTCGTGGCATCAATTTCGCCAGTCCGCCAGATGGGTGCGCGTCTTGGAGCCGTGTCGGCAGTCACTTCCTTCAGCTGTCTCATCGGCTTGCCAATTGCTGGCGCGATTCTAGCCGCGAACGACGGAAAGTATTGGGGAATGGCGGTATTTACTGGGGCGTCGATGGGATTGGGGGCGGTGCTGGCGCAGATTGGGAAATTGATGCTTACTGACGGAAAATGGTTGGTGAAGACGTAACGGGACGGGTAGGACAAGAGCAGGCCTATAAGCGACTTGTGTGCCTACCAATTGCCTCCTACATACTGATCAAATTAAATGTCACGTATGATATGTGCGACCTACTCTAAATCCAAGAGACCCTGTTTGCATGATGTCATTCGACAGTATACTGCACAGGCCCGCCACCTGAGCGATGACTCTGCGGTGACCATACGAGTCCACATGGTTGTAAATCCAACGAATTTGTCATGCCGGCGGACGGCGGCAAGTCGGGCCCGTGAGTCTTGGTATGAATGATGATATGTGTAGACGGAGTTTGACAGTGGCGGGGAGGATAAGAGATTCTCCGATTTACATGATGCAAATGCATATGCCATCATCATGACAACCGGATCCTTAACCGGGCGCCAAACAAACAAACCGGCTCTCGGGTAACCACAATGCAGCGTTTGTTCAGAGCGGGCCGCCGGGTCTTGGTTCGCCGGCACCGGCAGCGCCAGACTCGGAACGCCGCACGCTCCGGGATCCGCAGTGCTGCGGCTCGAATACGAGGCGATCGTAACCCCCATGACGCAACACTGCCGGGGCTGAGCAACCGGAAGTTGCCAGCAAAGAACCAAACCAGGTTTGAGTGGTTTTGACTGACAAGAATTGCTTGACCGGTCAGCAATGCAGTGCAGGGCTCAGCGGTCCGGAACGGAGTTGAAAGCCGGTGAGACAGTCCCTGGCCGCGAACAACACAACAAATACGAGCAGCAACGGGATTAGCCGCCATCGGGTAAGGGCTAATAGATGAGACCGTGCTGTGGCGCAGGCCAGACCGATACCGAAACCGAGACGGAGACCGAGACCGAGACCGAGAGCAGCACTCCTTTGGGAGCCTTGCTCTTTTGGCCTAATGGGCTTCTTCTTTCGCAGGAACAGGATTGATGTTTGCACAGAGCTAGTAAGCAGGACTCCACGGCTTGCTGACGAGGTCGAGAGGCAGGGCTGGAGGAAGCGCGCGGTGGCGGTGGGTGGCGCACGGGTTGGGTTCGAGAAAAACAAACACAAACACGGCGAGCACCGGCGCGGAACACTGTCGCTGCCGCGGGAAATCATCCCAAACTAGCTCAGCAATCGCCAGCAGCCAAGCCCCGATACGAGGCTGCTACCAAAATATATATCATGGAGCTCGCATTCCTCAATTCCTGTCCCATTGCCATTCAGTTCTTGTCTTCACCAGTCCCACGATGTCGTCGTCCACCGGAAAAGACTCGAACGTCGTTGAGGAAATCGGATGGGCTACTGCGCACCCACCTGACGCCGAGCTCGGCGAGTCTTTCGATGAGGAACGCGTAACGGCGCTCGCCCGCCAGATTTCCCACATGTCCGCCTATTCCAATGATGGGAAGGCACCCATTTCCTCGGATCTCAATCCCTTTCTCGACAGCTCTAGCGATCCTCGTTTGGACCCGTTTTCGGAGAAATTCAGCCCGCGCGATTTCGTGCAGTCTTTGTTGGACATCGGTGCCAGAGACCCCGAAAGATTTCCCATTCGCACTGCTGGCGTCTCATTCCGCAACCTGTCTGCGCACGGCTTCGGCAGCGCTGCCGACTATCAAAAGACTTTTGTCAACATTATCTTTGATCTCGCATCTTCCGCCTACCATGCCATTCGGCGGACTCCTCAGAACCGCATAGATATTCTTCGAAACTTCGATGGCGTGCTGCAGCCCGGCGAGATGCTCATGGTTCTTGGACGTCCAGGAAGTGGCTGCTCGACTTTCTTGAAGACAATTGCCTCTGACACCCACGGATTCGTCGTTGACGGTGAATCTCATCTCAACTACCAAGGTTTGTTTTTCTCTTCCTCGAAGTGAAGCTCATATGCTCATTGCTGATGAAAATCCTACAGGTGTCGTGCCACATCTTATTCCAAAGCGTTTCCGCGGTGAAGTTTTGTACAATGCCGAAACGGATGTCCATTTTCCGCATCTGACTGTCGGACAGACATTGAAATTTGCTGCTCTTGCTCGCACACCAAGCAATCGCATTCCCGGTGTCACGCGCGACAGGTACGCCGAACATATGCGTGATGTCGTTATGGCAATGCTTGGTCTTTCGCACACTATCAATACCAAGGTTGGTGATGATTTCGTCCGCGGTGTCTCTGGAGGTGAGCGAAAGCGCGTTTCTATTGCTGAGGCTATGCTTGGTGGCGCGCCTCTGCAGTGCTGGGACAACTCTACTCGTGGTCTCGATGCTGCGACTGCGCTCACGTTTATTCGCAATCTGAAGTTGTTCGCGGATACGACAAAGACAACTTCGCTGGTTTCGCTCTACCAGGCGTCGCAAGATGCCTACGATGAATTTGACAAGGTCATTGTTCTTTACGAGGGTCGCGAGATTTATTTCGGCTCAACCAAACGCGCGAAGCAGTTTTTCATTGATATGGGCTTCGACTGTGCCTCTCGTCAGACTACGGGCGACTTTTTGACATCTCTTACAAATCCAAGCGAACGTATTATTCGCCCTGGTTTTGAAAATCGAGTTCCTCGTTCGCCGGATGAGTTTGTTGCCAAGTTCAAGGAGAGTTCGCTTTATGCCGAGCTCATCGGAGAGATTGACGAGTTCGATAAGACGTATCCTTTGAATGGAGACGACTTGGAACGCTTTCAGCAGAGCCGTGTTGCCAGCCAGGCCGACCATCTGTCTGATAAGTCTCCCTACACGATTTCAGTCCCTATGCAAATCAAATTATGTGTCTCACGTGGATTTCAGCGATTAACTGGCGATTTGACTCTCTTCTTTACCACAATTATTTCCCAAATTATTATGGCTCTCGTCGTGTCTTCCGTCTTCTACAATCTTGAGTCTAACACTGGTTCTTTCTTTGCGCGTGGTTCGCTCCTCTTTTTTTCGATCTTGCTTAACGCTTTCGCATCTGCTCTTGAGATTCTGTCTTTGTATGCGCAACGTGCAATTGTGGAGAAACACACAAGATACGCATACTATCATCCATTCGCGGAAGCGGTAGCCTCTATGCTTTGTGATCTGCCACTCAAAATTATGGTTTGTATAGGTTTCAACGTGACCTTATATTTCATGACGAACTTGCGGCGTGCAGCTGGTCCATTCTTCATTTTCCTGTTGTTTGCGTTTTCCACTGTATTGACGATGTCTATGATTTTCCGTACTATTGGATCCTGCACCAGGACTATCTCGCAGGCAATGGCTCCCGCAGGTGTGATTATTCTACTCCTCGTTATCTATACTGGCTTTACGATTCCTCCTCGTAACATGCACGGGTGGTTCCGCTGGCTTAACTATCTCGATCCAATTGCCTATGGCTTTGAGGCATTGATGATTAACGAGTTCCGATCTCGTCAATTCCCCTGTTCCACATTTGTGCCGAGCGGAGCTGGATACGAGGACGTTCCAGTCTTGTCGCAAATTTGCAGCGTCGCCGGTGCTGTTGCTGGCCAAAGCTATGTCGACGGTGACCGGTACATTAGTCTCAATTTTGAGTATCACCGCGGTCATTTGTGGAGGTATGATCCATGCTTTTATGATTACCTTCGATGTATTGGCTTGAGTAAGGAACTAACTCGAATGAATTAGAAACCTTGGCATCGTGTTTGCCTTTATGATTTTCTTCTGCTTTACTTATCTTGTTGCGACGGAGTATATCCAAGCGGCTCAGTCAAAGGGCGAAGTTCTTGTGTTCCCGCGCGGACAGCTTCCACCGTCTCTCAAGCGTTCCGACGATGAAGAAAATTCGCTCACCCACGAGAAGGAAAAGATCGAATCTAGCAACTCGTCAAACGAAATCCACTTGCAAGAACAAACTGATATATTTTTCTGGAAGGATGTTTGCTATGACATCAAGATTAAGGGCGAACCGCGACGTCTACTGAATGTCGTTGATGGATTTGTTAAGCCAGGAACCCTGACTGCGCTGATGGTGTGTAACTGTGTTTTTTTTGGTTAAAAGTGGCTCTAACTAAGTATTGGTATTAGGGAACCTCCGGCGCTGGTAAGACTACGCTACTGGATGTTCTTGCATCTCGAGTTACCATGGGTGTCGTTACTGGTGATATGCTTGTCAACGGTCACCAGCGTGATTCTTCATTCCAACGAAAGACTGGTTACGTTCAACAACAGGATCTCCATTTGTCAACTTCGACAGTTCGCGAGGCGTTGACGTTTTCTGCAGTTCTTCGCCAACCTGCCTCGATTCCTCGCGCAGAGAAGGTTGCCTATGTGGACGAGGTCATTAGCATTCTTGAAATGGAGTCGTACGCCGACGCAGTTGTTGGTGTTCCCGGAGAAGGTCTCAACGTCGAACAGCGCAAGCGACTTACCATTGGCGTTGAATTGGCAGCGAAGCCAGCACTCTTGTTGTTCCTTGATGAGCCTACTTCCGGTCTTGATTCTCAGACTGCCTGGTCTATTTGTTCTCTGATGCGTAAGCTTGCCAACAGCGGACAGGCTATTCTTTGCACTATTCACCAGCCCTCTGCTATTTTGTTTCAGGAATTCGACCGACTTTTGTTTTTGGCAAGGGGCGGAAAGACCGTCTACTTTGGGGAGATTGGCGAGAACTCGTCGACTCTTACAAACTACTTTGAGAAGAATGGCTCTCACCCCTGTCCCAAGGAGGCTAACCCTGCTGAGTGGATGTTGGAAGTGGTTGGCGCTGCACCGGGAAGTGTTGCCATCCATGATTGGCATCAAGTCTGGCTCGACAGCCCGGAGCGCCAGGCTGTGAGAGACGAGATTGACACGATGCGGGCTGAGCTCTCACTTCTACCCGTGAAGACGGATAAGGAGTCGTCTAGCCAATTTTCCGTTGGGTATGCAACTCAGTTTAGAGAAGTGTTGATCCGTGTTTGCCAGCAGTATTATCGCACACCGAGCTATCTGTGGTCGAAAGTCGGTCTTTGCTTCGCGTCTGCGTTTTTCGTTGGATTTTCGTTTTGGAAAGCAGGAACGTCATTGCAAGGACTGCAAAATCAGATGTTCGCGGTTTTCATGTTGTTCCTGACTTTTGGCAATCTATGCGCGCAGTTGATGCCTCACTTTGTGACACAGCGATCTCTGTACGAGGTACGCGAGCGACCGTCGAAGACATATTCGTGGCAGATGTTTATGCTTGGAAATATGATTGCAGAAATTCCCTGGCAGATTCTTTGCTCAATCTTGGTATTCTTTGCGTGGTATTATCCCATTGGTCTTTACGAGAACGCGGTGCCGACAGATGCAGTCCATGAGCGTGGTGCTCTTATGTTTTTGTACGTCATGGTGTTTTATATCTTTACTTCGACATTTGCGCATATGGTGGTGGCTGGAATCGATCTTGCGGATACAGCGGCGAATATCGCAAATTTGTTGTTCTCCTTGTGCCTCATCTTCTGCGGCGTTCTCGTGAGTCCTGACGCGCTACCTGGTTTCTGGGTCTTTATGTATCGCGTGTCTCCGTTCACGTATATCGTTGAGGGAATGCTCTCGGTCGGTGTTGCGAACACTATCGTCGAATGTTCAGAGATCGAACTTCTCACTTTCCAGCCTCCAAACAGCACGATGAATTGCGGCGAGTATATGTCGCAGTACATCTCCGTTGCCGGTGGCCAAATCATGAATCCAGAGGCCACGTCGAACTGCAAGTTCTGCAGCGTTGAGTCGACAAATGTGTTCTTGGCAGGTGTCGCGGCGGACTATGGGCACCGCTGGAGGAACTTCGGACTCCTGTGGGCGTTTGTCGCATTCAATGTTTTTGGCGGTATCTTGGCCTACTGGCTTTTCCGCGTCCCCAAGAACTTCAAGAAGAAAAAGACTGAGTAAAGTCAGTGTGATATGAATTTGGTGGTTTTATGTCTCTCTTAGGTATTTTGTGTCATCGTGTGCGGTAGCGTCTATTATTTACTGATTTCGTCAGAAATATATTTGTTATTGGCATGCAAATGTGGGTTGTGTACATTTATTTTATGTGTTTATTTTTACTCTTACATCTCGGTCATTATATCAGGTTATAAAGATAATGTTATTCAGCGTTATGGAAATTAGATAATTATAGAGTCTTTAAAATTATAACAATTCATGTAAATATTTTAACCATATCTTACAGGGTTTTATCTGCAAACTAGAGGAGTAATACCCAAAAATGAAACACCAAAATGTCAAAAAAAATACCCAACAGCGTCTAAAATGCCAAAATGCAAACAACAAGAGAAAACCACGAACTAGTCTAAACGTCTAAATTAACTTACATCTTGCCGTCACTCTTGTTCAGCAACGCATACACGTCCTCGTCGCCATCTTGTACAGGCACGGATGACCGTGCGGGCCATGTCTTTTTCCGTTCGCCCGCAAAAGCCGGCGACGACGACGACGACGAGACTCGGGACGCGAGTGAGGCGAACCGCTTAGGCAGTCCCGGCGAAGATAATGAAGTTCGAGTGCGGGCGTTGATGTGATCATCGTCGGGTTGCGACGAAACGAACGTGTCTGGGTCCATTCCGACTGTCGCAAAGGAGCTTCCCAGGATGACGTCGTCGTCAGGCGGGGTGTAATACGGATTGACGACACCAGCGGTGTCACTGTTCATATCGTCGGCACGCAAAGACCTCGAGGGATACAGGGCCGCGTGTGTGTCATTCACATTTGACATCGACAATTGACTTGACAGTCCCAACGAATTATTCAGTGTGTCGTAGCGATATGCGTCACCCTCAATATCTGTCCGCCTTGCGGCTGAGCTGTATTCATGTTGTTTATCTTCATCGTCCTCGGGTAGAACCTCTTGTACTCCCTCTAAAAATCTGCTCGTTCTCGCAGCGACACGTCCGTCGTCAACGTCGTTCTGTAAAGAAGGATGTGACATCAATACGCGGGGGTCGGGAGCATCAGGCGGCGCGTAATTCGGATCAGACTGGAATTTGATAATGTCAAGCTGATCTCCGTCCACGACTTCGTAGGCCCCGTCCAAGCCGCCCTTGCCTCGCCTCGGAGACGAGAACTCGCTTCCCAACGAAGAACTCGTCGTCGAAAGCTCCCCGCCTCGGTACAGCTGCGACAAAAACGGCTCGGCCTCCCGCTTGACCATCGGCACAATCAACTTGCGATACAACGCGGGATTCCCAAACTCGACCCGCAAGTCGTCCGATGTGATTGTCATTGTGTTCTTGGAAGACGCTGACAATTCCAATGAATTGTAGTAATCGGTGGCCGATGAAGACGCCGAGATATCCGTGACATTAAACTCCATCGCAGTGTCGAATGTCATCGCGCAGTATATCTTGTATGCAATGAGTATAGGCAACAGCGGAGCAATGCCAAGGGCAATGCGCCATCCTCCTTGCGCCCACACAACCAGAAACAGCACAAGGTTCCCAAATCCGCATGCAAACAGTACGCGATTAAATAAATCTTTCCAAAATAAGCCTGCGCTCTCGACCTTCGTGACAAACACATACAAAAACGAGTATTTTTTCAAAAAAGAGTCCACAATGAAAAAAAATGCAGTCACGACGAACACTAAGGGCTGGACGGTCGTAAACGCAAGTGCGATCGTCACGTAGAATAAGAGCCAGTTGTAATGCGCCGAAAACTCGAACGAAGGTGGTGCGGTCCAATGTATCAGCCGTCGCGGCGTAGGCGAAAAGAACCTTCTTGCGACAAACCGAACGAGCAGTGAAGTGACCTGGATGAGATCTAAAAACGATCCAAAATTCACACGGATAATATACATCACCCAAAACGACGAAACACCGATTACGGAACTGGCAATCTGATTCGTAAGGCCCAAGGATCGAAAGACTTCGCTCGCCGTCAAATTCGACGAGGACTTGGTGAGCTGGATTATCTGAGACACGGCTGACCACGCAACGCCAAACAGGGTGAAAACAACGAGATTGTTGAAGACGAAAAAGCTATACAGCTTGCTGAGAGTATTGCGCTCGCGTGCTGATTTTGTAATTGTGCCCTGCCAGGAGGACATGCGCCGCATTATGGTAGGAAGAATCAAGAAGATTGCCGAGGTCACAGCCGGGGATATGAAGCCCTGGAGAAACGACAAGAAAGTTGGGTGTCGAGTCATGAAGCTGCCGAACGAAGTCCAAAACTAAACAAGCTGTCAGTACCTCAATGTAAAACAAGAAACAGACAACCTCTTAACGTACAACTCCAATTCTCGAGATCTGAGAGAGAAAAACACTGATGAAAGCATTCGGGACAACCCACGCCACGCACAACACTACAAACATGATATTGCCCATATGATGTTTTTGAAGTCTTTCGGGACGCGTCAATACGATATTGTCCCAAATAATATCTTCTCTAGATGGTGCAAGGTGGATCTTCGCACTTCCTGAAACTTGTTTGCCCTTATTTGACAAAGCAATTGCATGTGCATCTGCAACTGTTGCGTACGATGCAAAACCGTACGGCGTCTCGCGACGACTGTCGATGCTCTTGCGTGCGGCGATAATCTTGCCCTCCAGTTTCTGGATTCTCTCAATCAAATAGTCGATCGCGTCAACTTTCCCACCGCCGCCGCTGTGCTTGCCGTCATTGTCAAACTCGTATCCGTGGTCGTCCTCGTCCTTGTACGGCTTCATTTTTGGCCGCTGAGCGGGGATGTTTGCAGGATCTTTAAGGTACTTTGCGAGAATTTTTTCTAGTCGAAACACGCACTCCTCGCGCTTCCGAACAAGTTGGCCCAGTCCCTTCACGTTGCGGCCAATGGCGACTTGATCCAGTTTGCGTCGCTCGCCTGGGAGAGAGCTAAGTACTTCTTCAAGTCCGGCGTTTGACCGATGCCGCTTGGACAGCTCTGTGACAAGTAGAGACCGAGAATAAAGTGCCGAGCGATAGTCGTTAGACGCAAAGAAACGTTGCCGCAGCCGCAAAACCTCGGCGTATGTGCGCCAAAGAAAAAAGCACACAATTGCATCGCACACATATGCAAGCACGACATGCGCAATCATTGGCGTTCCGGAAATGAGTGTCGGCGTCATGAGTAAGAAAGCATCGGACGTGGACGCGGTTCCCGCGAGCGGGTTGCGCAGAGAAAACACGACGTTCACGGGAATAGCAATGGTGATGCCGATAAAGGAAAGGCAAAGGAACATGTTGACGCACATGCGCATGAACTTGAGATATACTACCATATCCAGGCCCAGGACGTCAACGAGTTGCGACTCGGGAAGAATGTACAATTGCTTGATCCATTGGAATAGTCCCGAGCTGAGTTGAGGCGGCGAGGCCAAGTCGCCAGAAGATGGCTCGGCGGAAACAGCAAGGACCTCGAGATGATTTCCTATTCGGGTCTTGGGCGAGTAGATGACAGTGTTCCGGGGTCTCAAAAGACAGAAAAGAGCAAAGACAACTATGGAGGAGCCGAACGAGGTGAGCAGTCCTACCCAGACAGCCTTGCCGGTGATCTTTGCTGACGAGAACGAGTTCTGCAGAAGATCAAGCAGCAGCTGACTCTTGTCGTCGCGTTCCAAGTAATGGGATATCATTGCTGGATAATTAAATAATTTGGCCCCCTCCAGGGCATTAGGAAATATCGCGAGAAGAGAAAACAGCGAGAGACATGGAAAGGAAGGGCATTACAGCAGACTGCCGCAAGTTGCAGCCGGTCGAAAAGGCAGCGGTTTGGTCCCTTGCGTCGCACTAAAACAGAGACCCTGAAATACAATGACAATGGGAAACTAACCCAATCAAGATAACGTTTACGCAGAGAGTTTGAATTTGAAAGTTTAATTTTAGCCGCCTGACACGTCTGATGCGTTCAGAATGGCAAGGCATAATCGAATCTCTTTTTCAAATTCCAAATCCTCTCAGGATTCGTCTACTCAACTGGTATTTGTTCGTACTTCGACGGCGAGTGGAGAAACCACCTGCAGATATAAGCTTTTCCACTAAACCATGCCCTTCTCAAACTCAGGGGCTCTCGCCTGAAACGCTCGGACGCTTCAAAGGAGACTGCACCGAACCGCCGAAAGCGGATGTAAAAGTCATTTAAGGGGCTCGTAGACACTCCACTCAATTATCACGAAACAAAAGAGTATTACATACTAAAATTACAATCAACCATTCACCAACACCCAAAGCAAAAAGAAAATCTATGAAAGTCAGCTTCCAGAAATCATTGAATAAAAATATTGCAGGAAATGCAGGAACTTACAATGACAATGCCAAACGCCTTCACCATTAGCCAACGGTTACTTGATACGGTAGCAAAATACTTCAACAGTTCTCGCTGGGCGCCGGAAATATTAACCGCAATATCTTCGGTGTCGGCGTCAATACTACACGAACGGAACCAGTAATTAGTTTCTGCAGAAAAGAAAGACTATGTCCAAAAGAATGGCATGAAGCGCACCGTTGAACAACCTCGCGCTGCTCTGCGACCATAGTAGCTAGCTGTGCAAAGATGCCACCCAGCTCGTGGATTGTGCTTTCGATAGCCTCAATTGCCGTATTTCGCTCGCTAATATAGGTGTCTTGCTGTTCCTCAAGCAGCATTAAGCTTTGTTGCTGGTCCGGCAGTGTGAGGTATTCGCTGGACTGGCTGTTCTTCTCGCCGTAAGGATTGTCGGCATCACCGCTTGAGCCATAGGGATTTTCTAGACTGCTTGGAGCCGCTCTCTGTTGTGCGTAGAGGGGAGAAGTTGCATGAAGTGCTGATGCTACAGAAAAGAGTCAGTAGGCGAGATTGATAGGGAGGAAGCAAAGTGAGGCATATGGCAACATACGGTCCTTCGCAGAAGCCGAGGTGGAGGATATGAATTGCTCGGTGCGCGACTTGGACGCCTGAATATTCTTTGTGCGAACCTCGAGTACCTCGCGGAAGCCGGCAGTGACGTCCGTCAGCTTTCCCTGAAGCAGAACGACGACGTTCTCGGAATGTTCGCCAACCTGGCTCTCGCCCTTGCGGCCCCAATGCTTCTTGCCGGTCTTGACGAAAGCCTGCAGGTCGGATATGCTGTGGTTGATTTTTGCAAGGTCCTGTTTGATTACAAAGGTAAGTTCCGCTATCTCAATGGGGCGGTCGTCGAATAGTGTTTTGCGCCTGGCCACTGTTGC
The DNA here is from genome assembly GCA_030556275.1 of Lipomyces sp. NRRL Y-27488. Classification (NCBI taxonomy): domain Eukaryota; kingdom Fungi; phylum Ascomycota; class Lipomycetes; order Lipomycetales; family Lipomycetaceae; genus Lipomyces; species Lipomyces sp. NRRL Y-27488. Next base: position 127,148 of record JAKTPS010000012.1, on the reverse strand, counting down.
GAAGACAGCATTAGCAAGATATGATACGACGAACATACCACGTCACCAAGAAACACAGAACGACGTACACTGCGCCAGGCGCTGGAGTTTTGCCATGGCAGCATTGATATCTTTGCTAATTGACGCTGCCCGCAGAGCGAACTCTGTGCGTTGGCCCCGGGTCGATATCGCAGAGGAGGAGGAGGCGAGGCCGGAGGCTGTGGCGGAAGCGGTGGAGGAGGCGGTGAGGGCCGGCGCAATGAGCTGGCTGCGCGCCGCCGACGCAGTCGAGCTCGAGAGCTTGGAGATGGCCGCGACGCAAGAGCGGAACTCTGCGGTGCGGTCCTGGATGGCGAGAGGCATGGCGTCCGGTATTGTGCGGTCTGTAGGATGGATTGCAGATCACCGAGGCGGGCAGCACAGAGTGCGCTGACCGGGCTAAGCTCTTGACCCGCCAAACCCTAATTCCAGCCAAGCTGCTCCCATCATCCTCCTAAACCACCTCCAAATTTGCTTCCCAGGTCCTGTGCCTTCTTGCTGCCAGCAAATTCCACACAATGGACGACGTCTCCTCCGAGTCGGACTGCACCAGTGAGTTTGCCCCCTGTATGCTCCTGTCTATGGCATTCTAACCCAAGCCTCCACCCCCAGCAGAATACTGGATCGACTGGTTTCTCGGTGCGCAGGGCAACGAGTTCTTCTGTGAGATCGACGATGAATTCCTGGGCGACCGCTTCAACATGACCGGCCTCAATGCGGAGGTGCAGTACTACCAGTATGCGATGGACCTCATTATGGATACATTCGACCACGACTGCGACGACCAGACACGCGAGCAGATCGAACGCTCCGCCCGCCATCTCTACGGCCTCATCCACGCCCGCTACGTGCTCACCCAGCGTGGGCTGCAGAAGATGCTCGACAAGTACAAGAACGGCGACTTTGGAGTCTGCCCGCGGGTGCTTTGCCAACGCCATCCCGTGCTCCCTGTGGGCCTCTCTGATATCCCGCACTCCGCGCCAGTGAAGATGTTCTGCATGCGCTGCGAGGATGTCTATAACCCACCTCTGACGCGGTTCGCCGCCATCGACGGCGCATACTTTGGCACAAGTTTTCCCTTTCTGCTCTTCCAGGCCTATCCTCATCTCATTCCGAATAAGATCGCACCGGAACGATTCGTGCCTGCCATCTTCGGCTTCAAAATCCACGAACACGCGCGGGTCGCTCGCTGGCAGAACGGTCGCAGGGTCGCCCTCATGAACCGGCTTGATGCATATGAAGAGGAGGAATCCCGGAGAAAGAAATGATTTTACCTGTTCTGTACTATAGTCATTGTATTATGAATCACACCTATCGCATATCACATACATACTTATCTACAATAAACGGAGAGCCCTTCAGTAACTAACTACTTTCAACAGTTTTCAGACTTTAATTCTTCGTCCCATCCTCACCCCGTAGCTTGTTGAATATTCCCAAGCCCCCAGCAATCCAGCTTCCCATATCACCCATCTGCGACGGTACGACAATCGTGTTGCTCTCCTTCGCCAGGTTTCCAAACGCATCCACGTATTTCTCAGCCACCTGCAATGCAACAGCATCGGCGCCCTTTGGCGATTCTCGAATTGCCTCCGCGACCTTCTTGAGACCCTCCGCTGTGGCTTCTGCCCGGAGGAGAATACCCCTCGCGTCACCCTCAGCGCGATTAATCACCTCGGCCTTCTCAGCTTCAGAGGCAAGAATGACGGCGGCACGTCGGCCCTCCGCGATATTGATCGCGGACTGCCTCTGGCCCTCGGACTCGAGGATCTCCGCGCGCTTCGATCGCTCCGCGGAAACCTGTCTGTGCATCGCCTCCAACACGTTGTCCGGCGGGTGAATATCCCGGATCTCGTAGCGCAAGCACTTCACGCCCCAGTCCGCCGCAGCCTCGTTGATGGCTTGTGTGATGTGTACGTTGAGCGCCTGTCGCTCCTTCAGGACGTGGTCCAGTGACATCTGACCGATCTCGCTACGCATCGTAGTCTGCGCCAGCTGTTGCACTGCGTAATCCGCGTCTTCGACCCCGTAGCTGGCCTTGTAGGCATCAAACACCCGCACATATAGGACGCCGTCAATCTCGAGCGTCACGTTATCCGCCGTGATCGCGCTCTGGCTCGGGATCTCAAAAGCAGACTCCTTCAGCGACCGAACGTACCGAATCTTATCCAAGAAAGGCAGCAGAATCGCGAGACCTGGATCGAGAATTCGGTGGAACTTGCCCATCCTCTCGACCACCCATGCCGTCTGCTGCGGGACGAATCTGCGAGTTGCCACATTAGCCATCTGAATCCTCGACACTTACTCTCGAGTCTGGAGAAAAGGCAACTCACCTAATAATCGTGTTCGCCGGTAAGCTCTGCGACTGAAAGTAATTCAGCCCGTTCCCGTTCCCGTTCCGTCGCGACGACGAAAACGACGAAGCACATCGAACTGCGCCGTTCGGAGTCACCAACATCATCGCCGGCACGCGACGCCCAGCCGCAATGCCAGCCAAAGCATTCATTCGCGACGCCGTTCCAGCTCGTGCACTAGTTAACGCCAACATAGTTCCCTGATGATTTCAAGTTTATGTGGTGGTCAATGACCTGAAGTTTTGACCAGATCGCGGGGTTGTGCAGCGTTCAAATATCCGCACTCCGTCGTCGAATCTAGGAAAGATCTCGTGCGGCTCTCACTTTTAGAGAGCCTTTTCCAACCACATCTTTCTCTCGTTTTCCAAATTACAGACGTCTCATTACATTGCCCATTATAACCTCTGAAAGACAAAAATGAGTCGAGAAGGATTGCACCTTATAGCATAGCTCTATTATGATCTGCTCTTGATGATCTTGTTAACGGCGGGGTTTGCTTTGTCATCTTCGCTCTGTCTTAAGAATACACAACTGACAGCAACAGGGACATATACCTGTGTCACTCGCCGGAAGGCTCAGAGCCCTATAGCACATGGTGCATAAATTGTCCTAGATCAATGGCAAGCACCTCGGTCGCAAGGAAAAGTATCAACACAAAAAAGCGCAAGGAAAGATAGGTTTATCAACTATCAAAAAATATTTTTTGAAAGATTTTGGGAGCTTGGCCGAGTGGTCTATGGCGTCAGATTTAGGTCTTATTAGTGGGTTAGTAGCCCGCTGAACGCCAAATCCTCTGATATCTTCGGATGCGCGAGTTCGAATCTCGTGGCTCTCATTTTTTTTGATGTTTTATTGCATTTTTCAGTTCAAACACAAAGTAATAATTATATCGGTAGAAAATCAATGAATTTTAAAGATGCCAATAATTAATTTACAGTTATGTAACTCTACTATCTTTTTCAAAATGCGAAACTTGTCTTCAGCTCAATTCGCGGCCCTTGATCCTCGCCATTGTCATCCCGACCCAGGCCGCCGCCCGACCGCTGTCCGGCGGCACCCTTGAGCAGCTTGTCGAGCTGTGCCCTCTGTGCGGCAGACAGCCTCGCCACGACCGTGCGGAAGGACAGGCTGTCAGCGCTCGCGAGCTCGACGAGCTGGCGCCGCTGGGCGGACGTGGGCGCGCCGCTGTCGCTGTTGACCTGCACGCCGTAGAGGATCACGGGGATGCATATGGCCATCGCGGGTACGACGCTCTCGCCGTCGAGGGTCTTGACAAACGGGACAAGAATATCGCCGACGATCGTGGCGATGTCGGACGACTCGTCGTCGTCATCGTCCCCGCCGCTTCCGACGGGGCCGGCCATGTCGTCGCGTGACGCGAGTGAGACAAGCTGGGGCAAGAGCTTGCGGCCGAGGATCTGGGAAAACGAGCTCCGCTTCGACGTCATCAGCAGCGAACGCGAGCACTTTGCGGCGACTGTAATCAGGTCCGGATCACTGAACAGGTCGATCACGACAGCGCAGCAGTCCTCAATCAGCGGATCGTTGGCCGCGAGAACTGGCTCGCAAGTGGCGATCACCACAACGAGAGCTAGCAAGCAGTTTTTCCGCAATGCCACGCCGTTTTCTCCTCTGTTGTGTGTATTCCTCTCGAGTGTGGTAGTCAATAGAGCGATGAGACTCCGTACTTCTTGAACGATTTGAACATATGCCTCTGAATCAGCCTCTTTGCATGATGCTATCAAGTTGTCGAGCGTTCCTCTAAGACTAGGTAAAATTTCGGGCACAACTGCGGCCTGACATTCGGGTGTCTCTATGAAGCAGGAAAACAAATGGAAGTAGGTAGCATATAAATCAAGACGAATCGCGAATGGGAATGCTTGAATCATGTCTTTCAGCGCGTCCATTGCATGCTTCGTCACGGCTACTGCTTCGGCAGTCAGTGTCTTCGGGCCTGCAACACACCATGTCAGCGATCGCCGTCTTCTTTTCCTAAGCACATTTGTATCCAATACTTACTGTCGGTGCTGTCTGCCACAGCGGGGTAGATTTGCGTCAAGATAAGTATGACACCACGCAACAACTCAAACATCTGATCCGTCCCCTGTCTCATTGTGTCGTTTCCATTGATATCGACGTCGTATTGCCGCTTCGTTGCCGGGTGATTCACACACAGGTTGCACAAAATGCTAATCAGCGGGTCCTGGGACGCGTACGACTCTGACAATATGATGCGATCAAACAAATCCACTGTTTCTCCGAAGACAGCATCGTCGTAAATCGACGATCCACACACCTCCGGCCGCAATATCTTCACCAGCGACGTCAGTATCGTGGGCATATCCTTTCGCGATGCCAATACGTCATCACCGGGCGCCTTCACGAGTGCCTCAAAGCAAATACCAAAAATAACAAAAAAGAATGCTGTAGCTTGGTCATTCATTTCGTTCCTTTCTCCAGGAGGTTGTCCTCTGCCTTCATCGAGAACGGCAATCACAAGAGCCGGCTGCTGGTCAATCAGCGTTGCGAGGGCCTCCACGATTTTGAGCCACATTTGCTCGTAGCATTGCAGAACGCTATCCTTCGACCCAGTCGCGTCCGAAAACGACGTGATATCATTCCCAGTGTCTGGTTCGAACCTGAGTTGCGCGAAATCCTTGAGCGCACCAAGCCACAACGGCGCAAGAACGCTGACGTGCGGCCGAATAACCTCCAACACGAATTTCTTCTTAATCGACGCGATCTGCAACTCGGCCCATGCAGACAAAATGGCGAGTTTCAGGGTGATCTGAACGCTTACACTCAGACCTTTCAAATCGCCGAGGACAATCTCGTCTCTGTCTGCCGCGCAGCTGTCTAGCGCGCTCGTAAGCAATTTCAAAATCCGGCCCATGCGGGCAACGTCTTTCACGATCCCGCTGGCGATAAAATCTCCGCAAACGTTGATCGCCTCGGCGGCCAGCTCCGGCGAGGAGTCGCTTGCAAATGCAGGCGTCAAGGCCGACGCGATCTGGGCCTGGTATTGCTCGAGCAACGCGGACTCGGCGAAGTCAGGGTCGGGCACCTGTCCAAACACCGCCAGGATGTCGTCCAGCAGGCGCACGCCGACTACTCGCATCTCCAGCACGTTTGAGGTCGAAGCCGAGAACGAGGACCTGACAATCTCGCCGATTCTCGGGACAAGGTTTTCCGGTTCGTTTGCGTTCATCGCGAGCAGTTCGCGCAAGCACGTCAGGGCAAATACTCTGGTCTGCCATTTAAGCGGCTCTCCACCCTCAGTCGCTGGTTGTTGCAAACCGCCACTACCGGGACCGTCCTCTGCGGCCGCAAAAGAAGCCACTTCCTCGTCTCCCAGATCTGGATCTGGGCCGCCAAGATCGCTCAGCACCTTAGGCTCTCTCTTTCTGCGGGGTACCAGTTTTGTCAAAACTGCCTGGCACCGCAAGACCCAAAGCCGTCCTTCGGTCACCGCAGTCTGACTGAGCCAAGTTTGAACGATCCTTCTGATGCCTTCATGCCAGGGGGTCATGTCCATCGCAAGCCAGATATGTCCTTCCAAAGCCCGGCCAGTGTACATGAACAAGCTGTTCACGTCGTTGCGGGCGATCTGATAATAGGCATCAATGGCAGTATCCCGCAGGTCCTTAATGGGGAGGTTGATGTACTTGGTCAAAATAAGACAGAAGTCTCTTGTGTCAAAGTATTGCGGAGCAAACAACAGCGAGTGCTGATAGCACTTGATGGCCTCAGACACGACAAATGGGTCGCTTTCCAGAAAAAATTGCTGGATCAAAAGTGAAATGAGCTCTCGGTTTCGGGGATACTCTTGCAAATCGGGTCCGAGAACGCCGATCAAGGCATCGACGCAATGCGCAATCACCCTAGGAGTGGAATACTCGGTTTCCAAGTTGGATGAGAGAGCCGATGCGCATTCTTGATTATGCGTATCGGAGAGGTAGAGCGTGCTCAGCGCACCAATCACTCGAGATGCGTGATTCGTGAAACTCAATCCGGCGGACTCCATCGTCGTGGCCAATGCCTTCAGCGCCCAAAAATGCACCACAGGATGCGGATCATTGATTAGCGACATCAACGTCCCCGCGATCGTCTTCAGATGAAAGCTCGCGGCCATTCCGCCAACATGACTATTTATGCTTCCGAACGACAGTGCCAGACCGGCGCGAGCGTGTGGATCTGTGTTTTGAAATATCTCGTCCACGGCATATTGGATTTGCTTGCCTGTAAAATTTGGTCCAGCGATCGCACATAGACGCCCAATGGCGTCAGCTCCAATCATTCTCACAAATGCGTCATCCTTGACCGCAATAGTCTGAGGTCATATGGCGTTAGCAAATGACCAAGACGAATATCACCCAAAGCAGAAAAAAAATAAACATTACCCTAAGCATTTCCAAGATTGTGTTCTGCACAGTCTCATCTTGAAGTTTTGCAGGACTGTTGCTCTTTGCCGACCCAACAAACTTGAGGGTGCCCGACAACGCGACAGCAACGTTCGCCGTGACCGCCGCCTTGCGACCCGAATCCTTCTGCAGACTGGACGAGTCCAAGAACGACGCGACATGTTCCAGCATACTCAGCTGAATCCGTTCGGTCTGCAATGGCAACAGAAGCGCAAATATCTCGATCGCGCAATCCACAACTCCTGTTCGTGACGACTTCGGAAAAGTCTGCCAAGGCACGAGGCCTGATTCGGAGATCTGATGAAAGATAGACAAATAATCATGTTCAGCCGCACCAATTGCCGGCGTATGTAACTAGACCAATCCACACCGTTAGAAAGCTCTAGTTTCAACTACAGAAATATCATCATACCATCTGTTCTATCCTAGAATGGAACGAGTCAGTGCTCAGCCAACTTTTGGATACATCCTCCGGGTTCTGCTTCTTCTCGAATCCAAAGGTTGACAGGTTAAACCCTTGCACGATGCTGGTAACGCCATAGGCATAATTGTCGGTTATTTCCCACACAGACTCGAACGAGCCCGAGTTCAGTGCAATCGCGGTGCTCAAGGCCGATGTGTAATTATCCGGCTCGGCAAAAATCGATACGGCGGTGGTCAGGAGATCCGCATACATGCCATCCGAGTTATGCGCGCCGATCAGCGCAATGTGGCACTGGAAAACGCGACGCCGGACCATCATCTGGTAATCGATGAGATACAACGACTGAGATAAACGCAGAGCGGGATCCTCGTCGATTGTCTTGGACGCGATCGATTTCAAAAACGCAGAGGTGTTTTGTAGCATGACGATTAAGCGTTTTGAAACATCGCTTGTTACCAGCCGAGTATTGAATTGCAAAAATGTCAAAATAGACGACAATGCGCATTCGCGAACATGCAGCAAAAAACTGTATTCCAGTGAGTTTTTCTCGCTCGTCAAGCCCTTTGAGAGCGGCTTAGGCAATGCACTCTTCCAGATAGGCAGTAATTGGTTGAGATAGAGCTTGACAAAGGACGGTCCGAGCGACATAAGTCCGCTGATCAGTGTCCATGCGGCTTGAATTTGGGCGGTGGAGACCCGAACATCGTAGTTGCCACTGGCTTTCAAAAGAGAGGTCGCTATTGTGAAAATTCGAGATGACAGGTCCAACGATGCATACTGCGGCTTGAGACTGCTGATACCAATAACGACGGCCAGCCCTGTCGCGTAGCCGGTGAACCTACCTGCGACGTCAGGTCTCAAGCGGCGACTTCTCTGCAGCACTTCGAGCTCACGATCAAAGCTGACCATAATAGCCTTTGCCATAGATATCAGTTGAGAGGGCACTTGAAGCAAAAACGACCGAATGCAAGAGCATGTCGCAATCTGAACGGTGTAGTTTGGGTGCTGTAGCACTAGCAAGAGCGAGTCGCGCACAACGGCTTGATGAGGAATAATTGCAGATCCGAGGGAGTCGACTAGATACTTCAAAGCCATCACGGCGCCCGTCAGCGTATACTTCGAAGGCTCCTGCCTGTTTTTCATGGCAGTCGGGTAATTTTTCAAAAACTCGTCAGCCAGAATATTGAGCGCATTCAGCCGGCCCTGTTCGCCTAATAGATATTGACCGATGACTTCGTTCAACAGAAACGCGACATGGCGCCGGGCGGACAATTTCCGGAAACGGAAGTTGGTTATATTCTGATGAGAGAGCGTCTCCTCCAGCAAGTTTTTGACGATAGATAAATACCGAGCCTCTATCTCGCCGCTGCCATAAATGAAGAAAAATTCGGAATAGGTGGAGGTAACGCCGGCTCTAACCCGTGCAGAGATGCCACTCTCGGTATATGCACTCGACAGCTGCTTCAACGCATCCTCAAAGGAGAACGTAAGCTTCTGTACAACTTCCCTGACAGTCTGCGGCTGTGGCGGCGCTGGTCCTTCTTCGCCGTCGGGATTAGGAGGCGGCGGCTTGGCGGATCCTTTCTGGTGGACTTCGACAACGGACGTGGTGATTGTGCTTGCCACAGATAATGCAGATGCCCAGCATGATGCTGCGGACTTGCGCACGCAGGCTTGCTGCGTGTCGAAAGCGGTCATAATGATGGATTTCAAACTTTTCAGATCTGAAGTATTATTCAAAGAGGGAACTGTCTTGAACATCTCCCGAAAGCACTAGGGTTTTGTCAGTCAAAATAGGGGCTACAAAGATTAAATAATAACACAGATAAAGGAGTACACACGTCAAGCGCAGCAGAACGAACGAGCACCGATTTGTCGCTGGTGGCACTGCGAGCCTGCTTCCAGACGTCTCTCGCCATGCTCTCATCGATAAAGGAGCCACATTGACTAAAGACCTGTGATACTGCCTTGAAAAGAGTCGCCTTATAACCGGCGTTCTGTCAAAATTATTAACTGAGATCACTACAATTGCACATAGAAGATCGTTGAAATGGGGGGAACTGGACATACACTGCCGGAATAGCGAGCTAGGCGCAGGCAAGAGAGAATTGCATGTGCAGCCATCGATTTGATCTGCACAATAGTAATTAGAGATATAGTCATGCGTATACGAAATCAATCACAGTGGTGCATACTTCAAAGCCTGCACATCCGAATATGTCCCCGATAATGTGCGCCAGGAAGCTGCCGGGACACCGTTAGCCCATCAAGAACAAGCAAATCAGCAAGGATGCAAAACGTACAACTTGGAATCAACATTCTTGTCAGCCTTGCCGGCGTTTAGAGCCGTGAGAAGTTCGTTGACCACATCAAACAAGGTCTTGCGATTGCTTTTAGTGAATATCTCAACGTGGCACCGGCCAACTAGGATGCGGATCGGGCGGGTCAAGATAGACGACGAAAGTGGGGTCAGCTTGCCTAGCTCATTTTTCACAAACATTTGATGCGCAGTCGCACCGGCCCCATCGAGAGACTCTAGAAACTTGTGGAGATCGCTGAGCCATGAAAAGAGGAATATGTGCTGCTTGTCAACGGAGAGGCTCTGTAGTTTCGAGACGTCGAGTTCGGCTGGCAAGGACGCGGCGGCACCGCCTGAGTCGCCACTGTAGTCCATGTCAAGAAGCAAAAGGACAGGCGACACAGAGGCTGCTATCAATTGGTCCTATCCCGTTGTGGAACGCGAGGAAGTGCAGTCGTGGTCGTCCGATGAGGTAAATAATGGCCGCTGCAGCGCAGGCGGAATTGGGTTTTCCTAACGGGTCAAGCTTTTTCTGTTTCAGGCAGGTCACCTTCCTGTTTGGTCTGTCCGGCTCCGAGTCTCCTACCACTACGTCCGTCGATGCACACCCTCACCCGACTAAACCACCATGGCCGACAGGCTCCACAAATCGGATGAGGAACGAGCACGTCTGAGATCAGTGGTGAGCGATGGCGTGTTGCATTTTTTTAGACGTGGTGGTGGAAAAGAGAAAGTAAGAGGTTAACGTCATGAATCAGATGCGAATTGGTCTTGCATACGGAGCACTTTCGGGTTCCGTATTCGGTGCCGTCTCGTCTTTTATTTTGTACAACTTTTCGCGCACTTTTCGAAAGATGCCGGTCTCTCTTAAAACGTAAGTGAAGGCTTCAGCTTGTTTTTTTTCTTGGAGCCGGTGCTCACAGTGCGGATGCTACAGATATTATGTTGTCTCGTGCATATTTGCCGGCGGTCTGATAGAGCAGAACAAACGAGCGAAACAACACGTGTATATGTATCACTGGGAAGACCAGGTAGGGAGTCCAAAGGCAGAAGTTTTGAACGCGGAGGACAAAGAATTAGTCAAGTTCACAGACGATCTAAAACAAGAGCTGCATGACAAGAGTTACAAGAAAGATTGATTGCGGTCTGTCGTAGTTTGTGGTATGCGAGGTGACGCTGCCATATCAACCGGGTTGTGGCGTATTTGGAGTCTTTTTTACTTTACATATCCTCTGCCAATTATATCATATTCTAGTTTTGTTCTCATCTTCTCGTCAACATCCAAGTCCATCCTTCACCAATATGCATGCACCTTCCGAAAACGCCATGAAATTCTGCAAAAAAAAGGCCAAATGGTCATAGCGACGTAAATCCTTCCTCGACAACCCATTTCTCCCCTTCTGGCACGGCCTCGATCACTGCACAGCTGTTTCCCGTGACGAGGATCCCTGGTGGTCGACTTCCGAGGGACTCGAACGCTTCCACGACATGCTCGAGCGTAGTCTTTATGACCCTCTGGTCTGGACAGCTTGCTCTCTCGATCACAGCGCATGGTACAGACATTGGCCATCCTGCCTCTCGCAACCAGCCGACGACACTGGAGAGTCTATGGAGGGCCATCAGGAATACGGTCGTCCTCGTCTCCACAAACTCGGGCATCACCGGCGCGGCAGAATTGCGGCCAGTACCGGTACATATAAGTACTTGGTCGGCAACTTGTCTGTGTGTAGGAGATATCGCGGCGAACAGCGGTGCAGATAGAGCGGACGTGATGCCGGGAATCACAGTTGGCGTGTAGCCGTGCTCTGAAAAGTAGATGTATTCCTCGCCTCCTCGGCCAAAGATGTAAGGGTCGCCCTGTTTCAAGCGCACGACGTATTTGCCTTCCTCCGCAGCAGCAAGGCCCATTTCCAGCAATTCCTGTTGCGCGGCTTCCGCGTTCCCTGGAAATTTCTTTGCGATATAAGTTTCCACATGACTGGGAATCAGCTCCAGCACGGCCGCGGGGACGAGTTTATCGGAAAGGACGAGGTCGGCCGTCGTGATCGCCTTAAAGGCGGCTATGGTGAGGAGGTCTGGTGAACCGGGGCCGGAGCCGACGAGGGCTATTCTGCCCTTGCTTGCCGTCATATTGGTGCTTATCTCTGTGGTTTCTGTGCTGCTTCTGTGTTGAGTCAAATATTCCCGGGCCAGCAGACTAGCAAAAGACATCGACTTCAAACAAGCGTCTGAAGGTATGAAAAAGCAGACAACAGAATGGCTGAGCTCTCTGTATCGAGGCTGGTGGTGAGGCAAAAAGAAAAATTCCGAGATGCAAGAAATTTAAACAGGTGGCTTGTGAGCAATTGCTTATATGCAATGGAGTTGATTCACTTATGCAGCCATTCAAATTTACCCTTCTTTACGTAGGGGCTCAGTTAGACCGTCAAAATATATCGGATTATTAAAACTACGTCAGTACATTCTTTGCTCTATTAGATTAGAATGAGATATGCTAGCAATAGCGGCGCAGGTGTGCGTTCGCGGCCGAGAACACGGCGCTTGCTGCTTATAAACCCAGTGCGAGCGATTGCAGGCAAATTGCGTGCGCCACAGACGATGAGGACTTGTTCCCCTGGACTTGGTGGCGACACAGCAAAAGCCCATTTACGGTTTACAAGTGCCATGTTTTAACTCTGCCCCTGAACCTTCTTATGGCAGTGCTTCGAGCCGCACCGCATCAAGTCCCAATGTCGGCTCTGCTCCCAACAGCAACACTTCCCCATATGATACATACTTTGGAGCTATCCAGGCCTGAGGCCACATGCGTCTGTCAGAAGACTTGGCCGCCCCCAATCGTCTTTCTGTCATGCATGCAAATTCGGATAATCAAACTGACGTCTCGGAGCGTAGTAGCTGTCTGGGACAGTTCATATGTTTCGTGTGTTCTGTCGCTGGAACTCCCGTCCGAGCTTCGTACATACGCTACCTCGCAATTGCGCAATCCGCATTACTACTGGCCTGGACTTGCTTCACTCAGGCCGCCCACACTGCTTACTCCGGTCCGCAAGAGAAGCGCATGAACGACCACGAAGTGAATGCGACAAAGAAGCAAAAGCACGAATGCCGTTGCGAATGTACTTGCCCTACTCGAACGGGAAGCCTAGCCGGAGGTGGCCCCGTCGCACATGCATATTTTCCCCGGTGCCGACTCGCTCGGCGGTGTTTTTTTGTCCCGCAACGCACAGATGAAAATTGCCCCGAGGACTGCATATCAACAACCTAACGGCTAGCGGTACGCTATTTGCAGCGTCCAGTTTGAAATTACTTTTCTTGTGCTCATCATAAAACTCCGTCCCACAACGACCTACAACCCGTGTGACCGTATATAGACAAACTGATTGTGAAACATAACCCGATATACCCCCATAAGATTAAAATCAAAGAGACAATTAGCCCAAGCGCAAAATAACAAGTGCTGCAACAAAAACGATACAAAATCCACGGTGCGAGAGAGAAAAAAAAAATAAAGAAAAGACAGACGAAAAATGAGAACAAGGCAGCTTGTTTGTCGCTGCTAAATTTGGAGGGATGAGCAATTAAAAAAAAAATAGAAAAATAGAAACATTGCCTATGACACTATGCACTTCGCAGATGATTCCGGAGTCGGGTTCTGGACCTTTTCAATCTCTCCGATGAGGAGCTCGAATGCCTTCGCGATGTTCGCATTATGCCGGGCGCTGGTCTCAATGAAGGGACATTTAAATTCCTCAGCCAACTTCTCGCCCTCGCTGGTCTCGACTTTCCTATACAGAGTGCATTAGAATGAGGCGGGAAAAATCGGACAGTTTGCAACATAGAACACTGAACGCACCTTTGTGCTCCTAGATCGCTCTTATTGCCGACGAGCACCATGGGCATAAACTCAGTCCCCTAGAAATACCGATTAGTGCTGGACCAGCCAACTTAGTTTGCAAATGCAGCTCACTGTGTTGTCGAGGATTTTGTCGTGAATGATGCGGATCATGTCAAAGGAAGCTCGGGAAGTGATGGCGTAGATGAGGACGTAACCGTGCACTCCGATAACGTATCTCGTATTCATGATGCTAAACTCGTCCTGTGGGCGGAGACACAATCAGCACTGTGGGGTTCTGCATATGAGGCCTCCAGGCTGCAATCTATCTTACCTGGCCTGCAGTGTCGAGGATCTCTGTGGCGTAGTCATGCCCCCGGTAGCGAATGGTCTTGGAGAACTGGTTCTCGATTGTGGGGTAGTAGCTCTCGACGAAGTGCTCCTCGACAAACTGGACCGTGAGCGACGACTTGCCTGCGAATAGGAGATCTGGTGTGAGCAGGGCATGGAATCTACGGTGGACAAAACGACTTACCGACGGCGCGAGTGCCCATGACGGCGATCTTGCGGGTTCTCGTGGCGGACATTGCGGGTGGGCGGGCGGAAGAAGAAGAGGGGGGGGGCGAAGCGGGGCAGGTAGGTGTACGGGGGTGTGCGGTCTGGAGAAGAGTAGGAGGCCGGTATATATACGGTACTGTCCTTTGTACGGGGCAAGCTGCTTCGTGGGCCTGGCTGTGTGTCGAGACGGCGAACACGCAAACAAACGAGGCGCACACAAAGCCCTTTCTTCGGTACATAAGGGGCGCTGCTCACGTGCCACGCCCTGTGGGGCTTTCCATCAACAAGCGCGCGCTTGCCCGCTGGGAGTTTGTGCCAGCTAGCAAAGCCAGCCCCAAACACCCCGGCCGCGGCTTCCTATCTCGTGAACTGCCGCGCCCAGGCTGAAGCACTGCGCAAGCGCCCAAGTCTAGCCGCGGCTGCGTTCTCCTACGTTCTCCGAGGCACATTTCGTCCGGCGAGTCACTCGTCCTCCGTTCAGACTACATACATAGAATGCATACACACCAACTGTCCCCCGGCTCAGTCGTCCCGCCAGGCAACAAACACCTCGTCCGTCCGGAACCGCTGCGTGCACACAGAGTCCTCCAACCGCGTGCGGTATCCGGTCTCAAACGCCAGTAGGCCGGCGTGTGCTATCATGATCCCGTTGTCTATGCAGAACCTACATAAGAGACCTATCTTAGTCCCACATGCCGATATCAAAACCACACAAACCAAAATAAAAAGCCACCGCCGGCGGCATCGCACTTACCGCTCGTCCGTCGCAAACACAGCACCGCCTCGGTCCCGTGCCATGATGCCCATCATGTCCTGCAGCCGTTCGTTGCATCCGACACCGCCCACAATCAGGACCTGCTGACTCCCGACGTGCGCCATCGCGCGCTCCGTGATCTCGACCAGCATGGCAAACACGGTCTCCTGCAACGAAAAGCACAGATCCTCCCTCGTTATCTCCGCGCCGTCCTCGGCAAACCGCGGATTGCCTCCGAAGATTTCGCTCGCAACGCCGTCGATATACGCCAGAATCCCCGACAGAGACACGTCCATGCCCTTGACCGTGTACGGCAGTTCGACATAGTGCTTACCCCTGAGAATGAGATAACAGTGATTAGCATCAGATTCAATCCCCCAGCTCAAAACAAAAACAGTCATGTGCTTATGCTCACTTCTTTGCTAGAACCTCAATGTTATATCCCGGACTCGGATCGTTAGGGATATGCAGTGTCCGAGCAAACCTGTCAAGGCAATTGCCTACCGCAATGTCAAGTGTTTCGCCGAATATGCGATACCTATTCTGTCAGCATCCTCGTCCCTTCAACTCACCCTAGACCACATACCTTTGGTGCGAATACGCAATCACCTGTGTATTTCCACCGGACACGTACAGTACCACAGGATTTGTAGCTCCGGTGATCTCTCGCCCCATCTCGATATCTGCCGTTGCAATCAGCTAAATAGTCGAACAACCGGAAAACAAAGACATAATGACAACATACGACCCACGCAATGATTTACTCCGACAAGAGGTTTGTCCCACATCAAGCTAATCGTCCGAGCGGCTATTGCGACGCCTTGTAGAGGCGCGCCCATGCCGGGTCCTTGCGTAAAGCAAATGCAGTCAATATCCGCGACGCTAAGCCCGCTCTCTTTCATCGCTTCTTTAATCAGCTGGACGACAAATGACCGGTGATGTTTCGCTGTATCTCGCGGTAGGAACCCTTCGCCGGGCGGTGTGATGTACGTGCGCCGGATATTGGCAAGCACCTCAGCCGGCGGCCTGGCTGCCGTCTTTGATGGTCGTGGAAAATGTCGAATAATGCCCACGCCAAGTTTGTTCGCGGAGCCCTCGAGGCCCAACGCAACCGTGGGTCGGTCTACCTCACGCACTTCTATCTTGGACGGCATTGTGGATCCGGAACTCGTGTGTCAAGGCAGCTATCTGCTCATCTGCTTCACAAAAACTTACAACATGCTTGTGCGGCTCAGACGCTCCCCTTTATAGTCTTGGTCAAGATATATTTCGTAGTTTTACCAATCACCAATTGAATTTTGGTATTTTTTAAACCAGAGTCGTTAGCCAAATGTCAAACATGCTGCAATAGTAAACCGTAGAAGTAAAGCTGTTGAATAACGTCTAGAGTTGGCTAGTACCTTGCCTTCAGATTTAGTTTGGGACATCGAGCTTATACGTCATGACCTGCCAGTTCGTCTAAAAGTTATTCTCGCAACGACCATTGCCCGTTGTCTGAGCGGTTATAATAGCAGGTATGAAGTGTGTATGATGGGACTTGACCATTTGATTACGCATTAACGCGTTCTAGGTGCTGATGCGATTGACAGAGACCAATCTTAACTTCGGCGCATGCTCATGAGAATTTCTTCTCACGGTCATCCCGGTCAACTACTGCAGATACACCAAGCACGACTTTCTTGTCACCTCTCCCACCCATTGAAGCATAAGACCACAATGGCCAGACGTGAACAGGGCATCCGCAAAAAGCCCGGCAGGCCGGACTACGTCACGCCGGAATATATTGAAGCGCAGCGGGCGAAACGCGAGGCCATGAAACAAGAAAAGGCGAAACGCAATGCCGAGTTGGGCATCCTTCCCCAGGAGCAAGGAGGGTTCAATCTCGGTTTTGTCGAGCGGCCAATGTTGCAGATCGCAAGCGGCGGCGCCGATGACGGGAAACCTGGAGTGGAAATCAAAATCATGACTTACAATGTTTGTTTGAATCTCCCTACTCTGGTTTCGATTCGCAAAGAGGCGATGCTGATATTTCACGGGCTATCAGGTACTCGGTCAGGCACTAATAAGGCGAAAGTTGTTTCCCACAAATGGTATGCCCTCTCGCAGCCATGGCTCAATTGGTTTTGTTTTCCTCCTGACTGACCACGGGCAAATACAGGAAACGCGTTGAAGTGGCGCTGGCGCTCCAAGGTACTGATATCGGAGCTAAAGTGCTATGACGCCGACGTCATGTGTCTCCAAGAGGTCGATCTTGCCCATTTGGAAACATTTTACTACCCAGAACTAAAAAAACTTGGATTCACGACGCTCTTTCACCGCGGCGAACGCAAGAACCACGGCCTGATGCTGTGCTGGAAGACCAATCTGTTCGAACTCGTCGACTCAGAACAACTCGACTATGACAACGACACGGGGTACGACCCGGAGTGTGAGCTGGCAGGGAGGCCTGTGACGCCGCAGACCCGGACCAGGAATATTGCATTGTTGGCGGCGTTGAGGTTTGTTGAGCCGTACAAGGGAGGGATCGTCATTGGAACGACGCATTTATTTTGGCATCCCCACGTAAGTACTTTGTCAATAGAGATAAGGACTTGAGTCATCTAGAGCTGGTACTGATACATGTCGCCAAGGGCACTTTTGAAAGAACAAGACAATCCGCCGTGTTTGTCCGGAACACGAAGCGATTCGCCCGAAAGGTAGCAACTGACGGCTTGTGGCCCGTATTTATTACCGGAGACTTTAACAGTCTTCCGTTCGACTCCCCATATTTGTGCCTTACTCAGCCGAAGGAGTCGCGAACGACCGAGCGCTCGCGTAAAGTGTTGCACAACAGCTTGCACCACGAATACACCAAGAAGGATGAAAGCGAAGTGGAGGACGACGACGACGATGTAGTTGGCGAAGAAGAGAAGAAAGAGGATATCAAACCGGATAGTCCTGAGCCTTTACCTGCGCATGCGGTACAGAATCCCGAAGAGCCGTACATAAAGAACGAGTTCACCGCGGAGGCATCACACCCTCCCGTCCCAATCACTAAGCCGAAGTCCCCTCGACCTGACGATGCGACTATCGACGACATAATGACGTTGCACGACAACAACAATGTTTTACTACGAAGTCTTTACGGCACGTATTATCAGTACGTGCACCCCGAGAATGCTAGTATCCACCACCGGCACGGAGAGCCCGCGTTTTCGAATTGGGCCGGCACATGGCGAGGCTTGCTGGACTACATATTCGTGTTTGACTTCCCAGAGAAGCAGCCGACCGGGAGCGACACGCTGGACCACGCAGGGGAAATTGTGCCGGGCGTGAGGGCCCTGGAGCTTCTGCGTCTGCCGATGCCGCATGAAATGGGTCCCGAGCCGAGCGGGCAGCCGCGCGAAGGACAGTATCCGAGCGACCATCTGTGTCTGATGGCAAAACTCAAGATATGCCAGAATTTTTAGTAGGCACGTCATTGTAAATAAATTAGTGGCATTATTTTATTGTTAAAAATAGTGGATGCCACTAGCGAGAAATTGAGATCTGTAAATCAACGAAGTGATTTTTTTGTCGCGTCTACTCGAAAAATAAAGTTTTAAGTTGACGCGTCAAATTCTAGAAACGAGCCGGCCCGATTGTGACAAGCAAAATATTGGCTCTCCGGCAACAGATGGCTCTTCCTCTTCTTCTCCACCAATAAATAAGAATATGATTTACTTCTCCGTTCTCTCCGCGTATATTATTGCATGAAAGACGAGGAAAGTATTACAATACCAAAACTACAATACCGAACAGTTAACGAACGATGAGCGCGTCGTCATTTTCTTTTGTGAGATGCACTGATCATATACCACAATTCCCAAGAACACTGACATACCTGACATTTTGAAATCACTTCCTGTGTAATTCTAATGTTACTTGCTAAGCTGATACTGCTGCTGTACACGTTGGAGGATGTCCATGCAGCCCGAGATCAAATAGCTGCACCCGTGCATCCTTAAATCATCGCAAACAGTCAGCGGTTCACCTCGTGACTCTGATATTTTGGCCAGCTTGATGCCACCGCTACACGCAGTCACACACTGTCTTGCATACGTCGTCTGGGGAAACATGGCGAAGTAAACTATACTTTCATTTCTGTTTTGCGCATTGAGTGAAAACGCGTGCTGGTCTGATCTCTCCAATTTTCTCCATAATTTATATTATACTTGACCTCAAGGGATACTTTGCTTCTGAATTTGGCTGATCAACAGCGATCTCCTGTCTAACTAAATCGCTCTTGATTGATTTACTTGTCCGCGCTGATCCTCTATCGAAATACTGGTGGACAGGAAAAAAACTTGGGATTGAGCAACAAAAAGTTCATACTCGTTGCGACTTGCTGAACGCTGCGATGATCTTCTCATTTTCAGGTGGGTACGACAGTATTTCATTGTTGCCTGTGTCTCAGCATGTTACCTGCTACTCTTGCTACTTCAGTGCTGAGTTTTGTGCGAATACCCCTGCGGACTGGTGGTGTTCATAGACTTCTCGTCACGGATATTTGGAGGCACTAGAACGGTCTGTACGAAGCGGCTTCTGCTAGGTCGGTCGAAATAAATCAATGGAAAGCGCAATTACTGGCCTGTTGGATTTATGACGAGATCGCCATGGTTAAATTAAATCTATTTGGCCACGTGCTCAATTTCGGATCTCGAAAGTTGTGGCTTTCTTGGTCGTATTGTTGGCGGTGGCCATGATGTCCCGCTGACTTTGAACTTGAAGCCTCTTGCGCTCCTGCAGTCAGGAGGTGAGATGGTCAAATATTCTGTTTCGCGTTCTGTTCTTTGCAATAATGATATACACAGCTTCGATAGCGCGGGAACCACATCTTGCCCCGTCTGGTGCGCAGGCCGTCGTGATATACGCGGTTTCATGGTCTTTCATAACCATGTTCTGATACGAGTTAATTTTTTTATCAGGAGATGCGGCTGCGATGCGATACAGAAAGTTCTCCGTACTCTGGGGGGTAGTATACACATGTGAGAAGCCGGCATCGTTAAATCCGGAGAATTCTGCAAACAGAAAATGGCTCGGACCGCGATGGGCGGGCTCGGCTACGACAGGGATGCAGGGCTAGGGTTAGTTTGATGCAGTTATTGCCTATTTGAGAAGGCAATGGGACGCACGCTACCAGACATTTAGGTGAACGCCCCGAAAACCGTTTTTGCTTGCGCATGCCGCCATGTTTCAAGCAGTTGCCTCTGGAGATCCATATTTTTGGATCCTGGCTGGATTTGTGGTCCCGCGCAAGCTGTCTCGCCTGGATGCAGGACAGGCCGCTATATACATACACGCAGAGAACTGCGGCCGTTACCTCAGGTGTGGGCTTGGGCAAAGTTGGCACAGCGCTGTCTGCGGTAATGTCATTACTACATACTTTTTATACTCCCCGACATCCTTGCAAAAATAGGGGCATCAAGGAAGTAGGATCGATGAAGTTTTAACCGACCGCCATTGCACTACGACGCTCCCTTTCCCAGTTTGTTCTGTATAAGTTGCGCGCGACTTGCACAATCTGCGAGAGAGCCGACTAGATTCTGGTCCCGACGTGCTTCAAATATTTGGTGCTTCTTACTTGGCTGAGAGGCCGACCAACCCAACCATGATTTTCGTACCAATCTTTGTCGTGTCTCTCCTATCGCTCTTGATGGCGCTCATGACCATGTGGTGGCACGTCCGTCATCGAAACGTTCCGGCAATGTACCTGGTGATGTGGATCATCATTGGCTCTGCGGGCCTGTTGGCCACGTCTATTCCGTTTGGGGGCCCGGACGTGTTTCTCTACTGGGACGGCAACATTCTTTGCGACATCACAACCCGGATACACGCCGCGGCAGGCGTCGGCATGACAACGTCGATTATCGGAATATCAAGACTCGTGGCGAACATTCTGTCATCGTCATCGTCGTCGCGGCTGCCCACGAAGGCACAAAAACGGAGGGAGTTCATACTGCAGACGATCTTGTCGGTCTTCGTCCCTCTCTTGTTCCTCGTCTTTTATTACATCTGCCAGTCGTTCCGATACATTATGGTGAGGCATTCCGGATGCATGATCGCACTGTCTGCAACATGGCCGTCGATAGTGCTGTATGACATGTGGCTGCCGATCTTCATGCTTGTTGCTAGCTTTTACTCATGTAAGTTCGGCGACTCCATCTGGTCATAATATAGTCCGGATATTTGCTAACTATATCTTTTGCATGCAGGCCTGGCCAGCTACAGGTATTTGAAGCGACGACGAGAATTGCAAGAAATATTGAAGTACAGCCGGTCGAATTTGAACAAGGCTCGGTTTGTGCGTCTGATGTTTTTCAATCTGACCACTGTTCTCGTCGGCTTCCCGCTTTCCTTGTACGTGCTCGTGTACAACGTGACGTTCACGTCGTACGGCAGCTTTCACTGGTCCGAGGTGCACAATCCCGAGCTGTGGAAGATCATTCCGCGCGTGCAGGTCGACGGCAATCCAATGGACTACGTGATGTATCCCATCGTGTCGGGGCTCATGTTTGTGCACTTTGGTCTCGGCACGGACGCGATGGCGATGTACCGGGTGTGGCTTGTCGCGCTCGGCCTGCGCCGGGTCTTCCCGAGGTGGAAGTGGCTTGCGGTCGACACTCGGTCCGAGTACTCCTCGAGAGCGACCGAGTCCACGATGGAGAGCTCGTTCGAGTCGAAGACGTCCAAGACGGACGCGAGCCTGGAGTTCCTTGAGATGATGAACGACGACCGCGCGCCGCGGCTGCAGGCGTACCACCAGAAGCTGTTCGATTCGTGGACTCAAGGGAAGGCGCCCGGAGCCGGCGCGACTGAGAACGAGGTGATTGTGATCGGCGGGAGTGTCTCGCCGTCGGTCCTGGAGACCGCGTCCAGCGACAGCGCGAGCGTGGACAGGTTTGATCCTCATTCGGCTGTGCGTGTGGAGTACGAGGTGAGGGTTGACAAGTAGGCGGATTGATGGAGTTGCCGGGCCAGTAACAGCAGGCAAACTTGCTGATACAGTAATCCTTTGAATCAGATTCAGGGCCAGAAATTGTAATTTTTGTGAATTAAATAATATGTGGTGATTGAGGAACAAATTCGAGTCATAATAGCGCAAGCCCAATCTCAATAGGGAAAAAAATATACTTTGAGAGCAAGAGAAGAGAGAAATTCTGCGCCGCGTTGTGGACGCAGCAGTTGATTATATAGAGTACATACAGGGTGGTGGATGAAAGGTGTTGCTGACAATATAAACATGAACCCGCCAATCTAATTAGAAAACGCTTTACTCCTCCTCTTCTTCGGTGGCCTCTGGTTCCGGTGCTGACTTTGCAGGATTGACGAGACGCTGGATTGACCCTGTATATAAAGTTGCATGACGTTAGAACCGGACAGAAACCGTCGCATAAGAGATCCAGAACGGGGACAAAAACTCACGCTGGACGAGCTGTAGCGAGCCAACGCGACGGCCGTCGGTGGTCTCGAATGGCTGGAGACTGGCGTTGGCCTCGACAAAGACAAGCGTGCTGGGGACGAATTGGTGCGTCAGTACGCTGGTGCATGGGCGAACAGGACGCATGAGAAGATTCCACTCACCCCTTCTTGAAGCCGGTCAGGTACTCCATGTTCTGATCGAACGAAACAACGTGGTACCACGAGGTCTCCGCACCGCGGCTGCCGCTGACGGCAACCGCGTAGCGCGCGTAGTCGCGGCCGTTGGCGGAGGTCAGCTTCTCGACGTCGCTGCCGAGACGGCCAACGAGTGTGATCCGGGCAACGTCAGCGCGCGAGGCGGACGCGGAGAAAGACCGTGCGGCGGACGCGCAGGCGGAGCGGAGGACAGGGCGGACGGAGGAAATGGAGCCGAGCATTGTGTGTGTTGATAGGACGAGTTATGGCTAGCCGTGTGGTGATATGCCGGGGACGCGACTGACGCGAATCTGAAAATTTGAGGGTTTGAGCCAGAGCGCGTCATCCCAAAGCCAATTGGACACGCGTGAAAGGCAAAGTCACGGGACGGTCACGGGACTGTCACGTGCTCTTGCGGCAAGTCACGGGAAAGTCACGGGAAAGTCACGGGTTCCCGGATCGCGCCCACGATTTTCCCGAATTACTCTTCGGAACAAAAACCTTAGCAAAATTTTTCAGGTTCGTGCCTGTTTTTTTTTTTCTCTCCCAGTGGATCTCGAATTCAATCGCATATAAAAATACTCGAGAGTGCAACGCGCCGGTCTTTTTTTCTCCGCCTTTCTGCACCGTCTATATATGCGCTTTTTCTCGCTCTCAACTTCTCAGGTATGTTGTTATTGTCTTCGCGGCCTTGCTGTGTGACCGAGTGCTAACAGACACCCCCCCGTTCGCAGGACTATCTTGCAGGTCTGTGCCACATATAAGTCGTACTGCCCACCGGTTTTGTTTTTCCCCGTGTCCTGACTCCCTTGTCGTGTATACAGATCATATCTGGAAAAACTCCTTCATTTAATTATACTCAGCCATGCTTCTCTCTCGTCTTTCTCATTCCTTCTGCGCACGCGCTGTTGCTGCCACGAACCTGAAGCAGGCCCGACCAGTGCTTGTCGCTGCCCGTCGCAACTACAGCAATGCCCTGCCGAAGGCGACTTTCACCCTTAAGGACGGCCCCGCGTACAGCGGACACTCGTTTGGATCGGCGAACGGTGTTTCGGGCGAGGCCGTGTTCACGACGTCGCTTGTTGGATATCCCGAATCTATGACCGACCCTTCCTACACCGGCCAAATTCGTACGTGCTCGTGATGCTTTATTTTTGTTAGCGTGTCATGTTTCAGTCGGACTCAGCGCTCACACGAAAGTAAATGTGTTTAGTTGTCTTCACTCAGCCGCTTATCGGAAACTACGGCGTTCCCAGCTCGGACGCGCTTGACGCGTACGGGATCCACCGATACCTCGAGTCGCCGCGGATTCAGTGCGCCGGCATTGTCGTGTCCGACTACGCGGCCGAGTACTCTCACTGGACTGCGGTCGAGTCTCTTAGCGAGTGGTGCACCCGCCAGGGTGTTCCGGCCATCACGGGCGTTGACACCCGTGCCGTTGTGACATACCTCCGCGAGCAGGGCTCGACTTTGGGCAAGATTGCTGTCGAGGGCAACGAGCTCAGCAGCGATTTCGTTGATCCGGGACGCAAGCATCTTGTTGCCCAAGTGTCGACGAAGGCGCCGTACACCGTCAACCCGGGCCAGGACATTCAGATTGTCGTCGTGGACTGCGGTGTCAAGTCGAACATCACCCGCTGCCTGGTGAGCCGGGGCGCGACGGCCCTTGTTGTTCCCCATAACTTCCCGATCCAGGACATTGCCGGTAACATTGACGGCATCTTCATCTCGAACGGTCCCGGCGACCCAACCCACTGCGCCGAGACCATTTACAATCTCCAGCAGACCATGGACAAGAACCACAACCTGCCCATCTTTGGCATCTGCCTTGGCCACCAGCTTCTCGCTCTTGCCGTTGGTGCCAAGACAATGAAGCTGAAATATGGTAACCGTGCCCACAACATCCCGACATTGGATCTCACGACCGGACGATGCCACATTACCTCGCAAAACCACGGCTACGCAGTCGACGCCGACACTTTGCCCTCGTCCTTCAAGGAATACTTTGTGAACTTGAATGACCGATCAAACGAAGGCATGTACCACGTTAACCGACCGATTTTCAGCACTCAGTTCCATCCCGAGGCAAAGGGCGGTCCTTTGGACTCGGCGTTCCTGTTTGACAAGTTCCTGGAGAACATTAAGCAGTACAAGGCCATGAGCGGAGGTGTTCCTATTTCGGAGCCAGCTGTCCAGGCGGCGACGGCGAGTGCGGGTGCCATCTAAGTTGTTGACGGAGTTTTCGGTCTCTTAAAGTGTATTCGGTTGTTTTGCTATTTATGTGTTTTTGTTTTTATTTGGATCTGAGCCCCAGGTTTTTGTACTGAAGCCGTGGTCTATGGCTCATATAAAGAGTGCATTCGTTATCATGCTGGCCTGTCTATATTAAAGTATTATAATATAAGGAAAATATACATTTATCTCTAAACTTGTAGCATGCATGTGACGAGACTTTGCGGATCTGGTTTTGGTGCAATGGCGTGAGGTACTATACCTCTATTACGAAGATATTCTTCAGTCGTCGGGCCTATCGCGGCAACTTTTGATTTCACGGTTCCGCTCGCGATTGCGTCCGCCACGTCCGCTGATCCTGCGGGCGAGAAAAACACGGTCCACAAATCATCCTCGGCGGAGGCGGCATCTGCCGCCGCCTCTGCAAACCGCAAGGCAGTCTCTGGGACAGGTGTGGTTGCGTACACGACGTGCTCTTCGCACTCAATGTCGTTCGCGCGCAACGTGTCGGGCAGGACGTCTCTGCGGGTCTCGCCAGTGAAGAAGACCAACCGCGCTCGTGGCCGACTTTGCCGGGTCGCGGAAAAGTCGTCGACTATCTGCGAGGCAAGAATCTTGCCCGTGCCTGCCGTTTCGCCGCCCCTGACTGTTCTGAAGTTCGCTTCGGCAGTGCGGGCTGCAGTTGCGCTGCCGACCGTGTATATCGGCAGGGACAGGATGGACTCGGCTATGCTTTTGGATGTTGCGGTGGCACCGCTCAATAGCAATTCAAGAGCTGCTTCGACAGCGTTAAGCGCGCGCTGCGATGTGATTATGAGCGCGTCTGGCGGCGACGCCGCCATCGCAACGAGCGTGTCGCGCAGCCGGGGGATGTCGACGAACGTGTGGGTGAGAACGGGGATGAAGTGCGAGGACGCGAACGTCGACGCCGACGCGAGCGCGTACGGGTCCGAGAGCGCGTCGGGCGCGGGGTTTTTGAGGTATATGACGTGCCGCAACATGCTGTCGCCGTGGTGGTTTGTTGTCCTCTTGCCGCTTGGGGGAGCTGCCGAGTTCGCGGTCGTCGGCGAGTTTTTCGTCTTTCACGCGAGGCTCAAGCGGCTAGGTTTAGTGCGAGCCGCGTGCGGCTCGATGGGCCACTCACTCATTTATGACGCGCGTTTATGATTTTGAGGCGACCGAGGCTCACGCTGCTTCGCCTCGAAAAATCTATCGCGTGCCCGTTTTATGATATCTCTGTCCACCAGCAAGCAGCCTCCGCCGGCACTAGACACAGACAACACCAAATGCCGTCGCCGGCGTTCATCGCCGCCCCGCCGACCGGCTTCTCCGCGCTGTCCATCGTGCGCGGCTTCCAGCTCACCTTCCTCGGCGCCTATCGCGCGCTGCAGAACCCGGACCTGGTCCGCCGCAAGTACTTCCGGCAGGCGCTCAACGCCATCGCGATCTCGCTGCTGATCCAGTTCATCCTGTACGTGCCGCTGTGGCTCGTCGAGGCAGTGGCAAGGGCTGTGCTCTTCGTCGTCGGCGTGTTCGGTGGCGGCAGCAGCGGCAGCAGCTCGACGGTCGACGAGCACGGCACCGTGACGGTCGTGATCAACGGCCCAGACGGGCCGCGCGAGCGCGCGCAGAAGCTGATCAGTATGCTTGCGTTTTTGGAAAGCTACGTCATTAATCTCAGCGGCCTTCTTATTGGACTTCTGCGGTATATTCGGCCAGAAATGGACGAAATGTTCATGGAGTCCCTCAAGTTCATCGACAGCGTCTACTTTTCAATGCATCCGGACAAGGCCGAGATTTTCACCAAACAGGGACAGACGCCCACGAGATATTATGCGCCATTGACGCTTTACTCGCCTGATCAGGCGAGAGACTCTTTCACATCAAGAAACGAAAACGGCGACGCGAGGGCGTCCCCGGAACACAACCGCAACAATGCCTCACCACGTCACAGCAAGGCCGCCAGATTCGTCAGCCGATACCTCCGGCGGGCAATCCTCTCCACCGCGATCTACGTGTTGTCGCAGATCCCCTATCTCGGAGCCGTCGTCCTCCCCGTCGTCTCCTTCTTCTCCTTCCGCCGCACCGTCGGCCTCATGCCCGCCCTCGTCGTCTTCAGCGGCGGCTTCTTCTTCTTCTCCAAGCGCTTCCTCGCGGTCTTCCTGACCGCGTACTGGGGCGGCCGCAGTCTCTGCCGCGAGCTCCTCACGCCGTACTTCTCCCGCATCCCGTTCACGCCGGCCCAGCGCGACGCGTGGTTTCGCGCGCGCGAGGGCGTGCTCTTCGGCTTCGGCATCGGCTTCTACTTTGCGCTGAAGGTCCCGTACGTCGGCGCGCTCATGTACGGCATCGCGGAGGCGTCGGCGGCGTACCTGATCACGAAGGTGACGCAGCCACCGCCGCCGCCGTCGGATGTGCTGGAGTGGACCGGGCAGCAGACGCAAACGGGGTGGATCGAGAGGAAAGAGGTGCTAAAAGGGGAGATCGTCCATGACGAAGGTTTCATGCCGGTATTGCCTGGTGGGTGGAACGATAGACATGACAGTACAGACGGCAAAAAGACCGAATAATTGTAATTCAGATTTGTTTATGCTTTGAATTGTTTCATAATATAAAATGTAAATGTACCTAGTTACCAAGATACCTTGACATCGGTTTATTATATTCTCACTCTGCTTTCGAAAACTAATTTTCAGTCACTTCCATTTATATTTTTTATTTCTCGAATCTCAAATCTATTCCCACCTAGCTCTTCTCAGTCTTTCAAAACGAAAATTCTCATGCTCCAGTGCAACGCTGCCCCTTCTCTTTCTCGTCGTGTTCGCTGGACACGATGCCACCTGCAACGGCTGTTTTGCCGACTTCGCCCTGGCCAGTGCGCGTGCTTCCATGGAAAAAGGGCACTCAGGCGGCGGACGCATGTACGAGCTGTCGTCGTCAAAGCCATTGCGGTCGAGATAGAACCGCGCGTGCGAATTAAGACTCGGAGACGGCGTAGGCAAGAAATGCACGCTACGCCGGGTGGTCGACGAAGGGGAGTCCAGGATGGACATGAGGTCGTCGTCGGCTCGGTCGTCGTCGTCGTAGTTGATGGGCGTGCTCGGGCATTCGTCGATGTCAATGTCGTCCACGTCGAAATCTTGGTCGTCGTCGTCGGAAGACGCGCACGAATGCGACAATAAATAGTCGCATCCGCGCCACAGCCTCACGTTGTCATCAAGAAGAATCAGTCCAGACGATCGCACGCCAAATTCGTCATAATCGTCGTCCTCGTCGTCCAGGTCGTCGTCGTACATGTCCACGTCATCGGGGTAATGTTCTCCATGAAGACGAGAGATGTTCGGATTCGCCATTATGGTCATCGGCGCGTCACTTTGCTGTTGCAACTGCGACGTCGGCCCACCGCTGCCGGCAAACGAAGCAAACCCATATCTCGTGCCCATGTCGTCAGAGCGGCCAACACACGACATAACAGTGTCACCCATTTTCTTTATTCTCTATGACGCGTTCCTCTCAGTATTCTCTTTTTTTCTTTCGAATCGGATTATCACGATTCGCACAAAAACCAAAACTTGAAAACGAAGAAATTGATGCCGTATTTGATGATGCCATGATTGCCATATATGCCGATTTGCCAGATAATTGCCAAACTAATAATAAATTGCCGAGATCTATAATGCCAACTGCCAAGTGATTAAAACATTGCTGCAACGTATCCTGTGATTGAAAGCTGTGTAGATATGTGTAAAGAAAAGCTGTAGGGTGTGGGAAGAAGAATAAGAGGAGAAGGAATGGAGGTCGAGGAATTTTTTAGGACCTTTATGGAGCACCGAGTGCCAGCCACGCGGCCAGCCACATTGCCCCTTACGGACCGCGAACTGGTTTTTATTTTACCCTGACCCCGATTCCTTGTTCTATGATATCATAAGTCGGCCCGTTCGTCGCCAGAATATCGGAAAGACACGAGCTGGAGAAAATAGCAGTTTTCTGACCACTTTCCGGTCAGTAGGCTCTGAGAGATCATTGATTACCTGATAAAGGGCATTTAGTCAATTGGCTGGAACTGCAGAATCATACAATAAACCTGTTCGGTTCTCGATATTGAGCATTACGTTCAATCACGTGTAAACTTAATTTCATGGCAACTGGCTTCGTGACTCAACTAATACATAAAAGACGAGTTCCTTCGTCAGAGATTTATTCCGCTATTCCCCCGTCCTATATTGCGAAAAAATGTCTGCTTTTAACCAATTGAGTCTGGATCTTGCGTCGTTGTCCGTCCATGCCGATGACGACCTTACTCTTGTCTCAGACGTCGCATCGCCTCTACATGTCTCGACGACATACCACTACGACAGTGATCCGGCCCAGCTAGTGCCAGCCAAAGAGCAAAGCCTCGTCGATTCCGACAAATTCATCTACTCTCGCTTTGGCACTCCGGTCACACAGCGGGTCGAGGCTGTGCTATCGCAGATCCTTCACGGCCACGCCGTCGTATACGCGTCCGGCCTGTCGGCTTTCACTGCAGCTCTCGCACACTTTCATCCCAAGCGACTGGCAATTGGAGATGGATATCATGGTTGCCATGGCGTGGCTTCAATTTTTACAAGAATTTCGGGCCTTGAGCAAATCGAGCCGTACGATCCTTCGCTCGGACCGGGCGACGTCTTTCACATCGAGACTCCCATAAACCCTACAGGTATCTCGCTAGATCTTGGAAAGGCAGTTGAATTCGCCCATTCCCGCGGCGCCAAAGTTTTGATCGACGCAACATTTGCGCCGCCTCCGCTGCAAGACCCCTTCGAGTTTGGTGTCGATTTGGTCATGCACTCGGCCACAAAGTACTTTGGTGGTCACTCCGATCTCCTTGCTGGAATCCTCGTTACGCAGGATCCAGAGGTCTACAAGCAACTGCTTGCAGACCGTGCAATGTTTGGCAGTGCGCCCGGCAATATGGAGACGTGGCTTTTGCTTCGCAGCTTGCGTACTTACAAACTGAGAATTCTGTCTCAAGCCCGCAATGCGCTAAAGGTCGTCACGTTTCTTAATGACGCGCTTAAGTCAGGCGAGCTGCCAGTTCTCACAAAAGTCTATCATTCATCTTTACAGACCGAAGAGTTTGTCACAAAGCAGCTGCCCAACGGACTATACAACCCAACTTTTTCCATCGAGGTGAAATCTGAGCTTATCGCAAAGTCTTTGCCTTCAAAGCTCAAGCTCTTCCATCACGCCACTTCTCTGGGCGGAGTCGAAAGTCTCATTGAGTGGCGGGCAATGTCTGACGCGAATGTGTCAGAGACTCTGCTGCGTATCTCGGTGGGAGTCGAGGAGGCGGACGACTTGATTGCTGATCTGCGACAAGGACTTTGTCATTTTGATTAAAACCCTGATGTACCGTACATGCGTGCATAGACTTATACTATAATAAAATGTGAACTGACCATCCGCAACTCATGAAATATATAATTCGGTTGTTTCATTGCAGGCTTCGTAGACCACATGGCCATGGGGAAATTAACCCTAAACGCAGAACACACGTCCTCCAAGATCTCGTCCTGATCTTGACCGAGGACAGAGTCGAGCGAGATCTTCTTACAGGCAAGAGCAATGCTACGGCCCACGATCTGCAGGCGGCCCATTCGAGCAAGCATATGATGTTTAAAGCTCGAGTAGTATGTCATCCGACGGTCGATAACTTGTCCACACTCCTTCACATTAGTGCTCCTGGCTTCGGGGACTTTCTGTTCGGGCGAGCATGTGAAGGTGCCCAGCGCGTGCTTATGCACTCCCATGGCGGATTCAAGCTGTCGGGCTTGCGGCAGATATACCTCTCTGGCGCGACGAACTGGTACACGCAGATGGGCGGCGTTCCTGGAGTACTGACTGCCGTTTCCGGAGTTGCCTCGCCAACTAATAATTCCAACCCGAAGCGCAGCAAAAGAAAGGCTGAGGTTCAAAATGTAACCGTTTACGGCGATTGTAATATTCAAAGTGCATTCGATACTCTTCGACATTTTGTTTTACGCCACCATATTGAGGCGGATATTCTGCATGCAGATGGTGCGATTACTGGCGAATTTATGACTGTTTTGCCAGTGGAGATAAGCATAACTTCAATTATTAGCGACGACGAAGAGAAGCATGGCATAGACTTGTCTGGTGCAGTTGATATGAACACTCTGGACTCGGCGACCTGTCATATACCCGCGAGCGATCGCAAAGTAGAGTCTTGTTCACTGTCCTACATTATTGCTCCGAAGGTGCCTCGTCCGAAATTCAATGCAGCAAAGGCGATGGAATATGGCATTACGGATGGAAGAACTCTTGGCAGTCTGAGAAAAGGCATTCCGCAGATATCCTCGACATTCGGTGTTGTGACGCCTGATATGGTTATGGACGAGTACAGCACTCCACCTCGAATAGTTTTCATCGATCTCCCTTCACAAGAGTATGTCGATCACGCGATAATACAAGATTGGCAGACTCCCGTTCAACAAGGCGATGCTTTTGTAGCGCCAGACAAGACTGCCGTTGTTGTGCACTGCTTGGGTGGTTCAGTTGACCCGTTCTGCGACAAATATGTTGAGTTCATGAGATCCTTTGGACGTGAATGCGAGGTGGGTTTTATTTTCAGGTCTCGGCTATATTTCGAAGCTCCTAACTGTTAAGCAGCATGTGATCTGCCATCCGCGCTATGT
This sequence comes from Lipomyces sp. NRRL Y-27488, assembly GCA_030556275.1. Lineage (NCBI taxonomy): Eukaryota > Fungi > Ascomycota > Lipomycetes > Lipomycetales > Lipomycetaceae > Lipomyces > Lipomyces sp. NRRL Y-27488. Next base: position 95,923 of record JAKTPS010000012.1, on the reverse strand, counting down.
TCGAGAAGAAACGACATTTCCAACTGCCGCTCATTTGAATCTAACGTTGCATGCCATCTCGCCTAAAGCGTTTCCGCAGTGGTACTCGGATTCTAACTCGCCTGCACCTAAATTTCCTGATATCGACGGGGTCAAGCTGGTAGAGTGCATAAACGGATTGGAGTATGAGTTCGCAGGCGTCGCGGGTGGTGCAGGTAGAGGAATGGACTGGGTTTCGTTGTCTGCTCTCAAAGGAGCAGATGTTTCGGACTTGACAATTTCTTCCGAGTTTATGCAAAAATGCAGTGTCTTGGATAAACCGCAGACTCAAGCTGACGTGCCGTTTGGCGATGTCGAAGTGGTCTGCCTGGGCAGCTGCTCTTACGTTGCTACGGAATTCAAGGCGGTATCAAGCACGCTTGTCCGCATCCCAATCGATGGTGCGATGGTGACTGTTCTGTTGGACTGCGGTGAGGCCACACTGCTTGGAATTCGTCGAATATTTGGTCTAGATGGCTGTAGGAATATACTGCGTGAAATCAAATTGTTGGTCATCAGTCATATGCACCCTGATCACGCCTTTGGATTACTGTCTTTCTGTGCCGAATGGATTCAGGAAAACACCGCCGATGACGGCGCCAGTCCGAGATTGTGCATAATCGGTCCAGGAGCAGTCTCTTCTCTTATTGATGACTGGACACAGATAAGTGATGTTGACTTTTCAGGACGGATCGTACCGATTGATTTGCAGGTGTTTCAATATCCGCGGACAACTGTTAGTGAGAACGCGCGCGACAAAGAATTTCTATTTGAGGCTGCTTCGCTCTCGGAAGTAGTATCCGTAGACGCAAATCACTGCAAGGAGTCTTTCTCAACTGTGCTGACTTTCAAAACCGGGTTCAAGCTGGCCTACTCGGGCGACACGTCGGCGGGCAATGATATCTTTTTGAGCAGTGCGGCCAATTCTGATTTGTTTGTTCATGAATCTACTTTCGACGATGATTTGGAAATGACTGCTCGAGATAGGCAACACTCCACCCGAGCGCAAGCATTAGAGGCAGCCCGGAAAGCGTCTGCTCGAAAGGTCTTGTTGACTCACATGGCACCGCGGTATCCTATCCTGATGCCTCCTCAGGAAACGCAGAAGGAACTGGAATGGGCTGGCTGGGCATCGGTTGCGTTTGACGGCATGCGTGTTTCGCTTCGAGATATAGGACAGCAGCAAGGGTGGGATGAGTTGCTTAGGTTTGCATTTAGGGCCGCCAGATATGTTATGACGGCTAGAAGTTAATTGAATCTAGTCATATTTCTATTTCAAACAGGACTGCTCGTGAAAAAAACTCCACACCGTATATACTCAGCTTTCCTGGGTCGTTATCTAATAAAAATTCATATGGAGCGGACTGGCTTCTACTTCTCCATAGTGAGCGGAGGTGCGGATTGCAAGCTCCCCAAATTTGCAATGGAAATTCTGCTATAAACCGTACCTAATAGACACTATATCTGGTATAGACTGCACTTTATAAAAGCTATACCACAATCTCGACATCCCAACCTCTAATGCTTTCGATACCCTTGTGGATTTTCACCGTGCTGCCGTCGGGCACAATTATGATTCGCCCATCAACACACCATCTCCTCATTCGAGGCTCTTCCTCATGGACCTCGACTTGTAGACTCTCGACCTCGTCGTACAGCACTTCCGGCTCCTTGACATGTAATCCGTCTTGGTATGCCAGTACCAGTAAGCGCATGATATCCTCGCCCGACATATACGGTAGATGAACGAACTCCACCTTGCCAGAAAGCGGCTCCGCGGTTGGTGCAATCTTGAATCCTGGCTCGAGACTCGAGATGCTTGTGAGGAGAACGTACGAGTGGGGCCCGTCGACAGTCACGGTATCCGACTTGGGATCGTTTGTTTGATAGGTGATCGGGCCGTTCCAGGAGACATTCCGAGCCAGATTCTCCTGCGCGGCTATTTTGAACCGCTCGTTTCCGAGTTTCCGATACTCGGGAGAGTCACTGTCGCCGACCAATGCGGCATGGATCGCCCACGACACGACGACCAGCGCAAATATCCGGCTCTCCGCGCCCTCCGCGTTGTCCGGAGTCGCGAGCAAAATAGTTTGTCCTTCGGGTTCTTCCTCGGTCGGCGGAATGACTTCGAGCGATCCGGCCGGAAAGGACGCGTAGAATGGCTTGAGCGGCGCGGGCGTGCCGTGCAGGAGCGCGAAGAGCGCCGGCACGGGCGTCGCAAGCGAGAGCGAGGTCATGAGCGCGTTGCCGGACCCGGTCGGGATGGGGGCCACGGTCAGCTTCGTTGGTGATTGCACGCCGTGCAGTGAGTTGACGAGTTCATGTATGGACGTGTCGCCGGACAGCAGGACTACTGTCTGCGGGCTTGATCCGCCCAGGTCTGCGGTTGCGAGCTTTGCCGCAAAGTCGGACACGTCAGACGCGCTCTGGGTTGCAATGTACTTGTGTCCAATGCCGAGCGCCCTAAATAGCGGTTTGATGAGGCCTTCGTATACCTTGTCTCCGGTCTTCTTGCCCGCGTTGGTTGAATTGATGACGGTGATACTAGATACATAGGGCGAAAGGTGTGCAGGAACACTGGTCAGAGCATACTTTGGAAGAGCCGTGCGGAGGCTGTTGGACTCGTCTGCATCCAGTTGATGCTGAATCAAAACTGGAGGTTCATTTTCGCCGGTGGCGCAATATAATATCGCCTCTGTGGTGATGGCAAGGACCGAACTTAGCGGGATAGAGGTCCCGGCGCTGACCAGTGATTCGTCCGATACGACAAATTGACCCATCGATTTATCGGTCCTAGCTAGAATGAAAGGTACGGTATCCTTGATGTACGATAGTTGATATAAAAAATTAAGAGGAGTGCCGGCAATGCTAGGGATGCTGCATTTTCGAATTTAGAGATGACATCTTGAAGCACCTCGGTTGTGCAATAATTAGTCGGAGATAAAATCTAATCAGATAATTCCGTCACCACTGCTCTCGCTCCCGTTCGCAGTAACTCAAACAACGTCAAGTATACGCATGATCTTTCGACAATGAGGCCCGGTCCTTCGATGGGTATATATATCTTCAATAATTGCTTGTTCAATTACCGTTCCAGAGCTGCGTTGTGTTGTTTAAATGTCGTCATCTTAGCTATGACCACCGGAATAAGCGAGAACCCGAGCCCGGGTAAATCATTTGTTATCAGATCATCGAGACCGTGGCAGAACATCCCAACTCACAATTAGTTGTCACATTCACCGTGAACACGTATTACATTTCATCCCTTGCTAGCTGAACAGCTTCCGGAACCATGGCAGAGAAACCCGAGTATCTTTCGAAGTTGACCGACGACCAAGTTACGGCGTTGGACGACTTCAAATCCGTTCTGCCGGCGTTGCTTGAGGAGGCCGAGTATTCGGAGCTCTACGGCCACGATCTCGCGTCGCCGTCGGCCACGACCGACGTGCTCCTTCTCAAGTTCCTCGCTGCCAGCGCGTACGACGTGCCTGCCGCGCGGGCGCAGCTTCTCGCGACGCTCAAGTGGCGCAAGGAGTTCAAGCCGCTGTCGGCCGCGTTCGACGAGACGCACGACGCCCGGTTCGACGGGCTCGGCTACATCACCGAAGACACTTCGAAGCCGGCGGGGGACATCATCACGTGGAACTTGTACGGCCAGGCGGCGGGCAAGCCCGAGATCGTCTTTGGCGACCTCGACATGTTCCTTCGATGGCGTGTCGGCGTGATGGAGCGTGGATTGCAGCTTCTGGATTTCGAGAGCACGCGCATACAGATTGACCAAGTGCATGACTACTCCAACGTGAGTTTCTTGCGCATGGACCCGAACGCTCGCAAGGCATCCAAGGCCGCCGTCGCGATATTTCAGAGTCACTATCCCGAGATGCTTGGAAAGAAGTACTTTGTCAACGTGCCGTTGATCATGGGATGGATGTTCTCGGCAATGAAGCTTCTCGTGGCCCGCGAGACGATTGCCAAGTTTACGGTCTTGAGCTACGGGTCGTACTTGGCTGAATATCTCGGTACCGACATCCCCGAGGCTTACGGCGGCAAGGGCCTGCCGCTCAAGGAGCAGGACGTGTCAGGGAAGATCGAAAAGCCCGCGATTGCCGTAGCTGTCGAGCCCGCCACGACGACGACTGGGGCTGCAACTGAACCTGCAGAGGAGAAGACGACCGAGGAGTAATGACGTGTCTTGGGAGTTATTGTGCTATAAATGGGGTTGGTATTGGAATGCGAGTGCGAAAGAGCGTAATTATTAATTAGGAGCCATATGAAGTAATACGAAATACATTTTATTGAGACAAGGGCTCTTGTCAGACTCTGCTTATTTGCGGTTCTGTGCTGTTATAGAACGGAGTGTTCTTATAAGGATATGGCGTGTGGCACTAGCTTTACTGGAGGAGAGGTAGACTCCGTGTAGCCATTGATCTTGACTAATTACGGGATAGAGTAATAGAACTACTAGATATGCTATCAGTGAATCTACTATGGCCACCTTGTCAGAAGCACATACTGATTTTGAAATCTTTATGAAAGCTGAAATGTCGATTGTATGTAGGTTGGTCTAGACAGCTGGGCATGCTTCAATGACCCCTGAATTGACTTCGACAGAATCGCTAGAACCATTAGCCACCACGTCACACATCAGTTGCATCCCCACCACCTATCAAGCTCAACAGATATGCTACCACTGCTGTCCGGCCACCGGATACGGCAGAGTCTTCTGCAGTTTCTCAGCTTCTCGCTAGTTCTTGCGAGCGCGTACATGTTCTGGAAAGGCCTAAGCGTCGTGACGGACTCGCCCTCGCCCATCGTCGTCGTGCTCTCGGGATCCATGGAGCCCGCGTTTCAGCGCGGCGACATTCTGTTCCTGTGGAACCGGGACGCGCGCGTCAAGGTCGGTGACGTGGTGGTCTACAACGTCAAGGGCAGGAACATCCCGATCGTGCACCGCGTCGTGCGGAATCATGTGTCGGCCACAAAGCAGCTGCTCCTCACCAAGGGCGACAACAACGCGATGGACGACGTCGACCTGTACGCATACAAGCAGTACTACCTGGACCGGGACAGCGAGGTTATCGGCGCCGTGAAGGCGTACGTGCCGTGGGTTGGTTATGTTACGATCCTGCTGAGCGAGAATCCGTGGGCCAAGTATGCCCTGCTGGGTGGCATGGGCTTGCTTGCCATGGTGCAGCGAGATTGAGCTATGGGTACATATCATTCAGACAATGCATTTTTTTTGTTCAGGCACTGGTAGTCTGCATATTTTGGATTGGTTGGAGAGAAGGACGAAGTGGTTTGGACTGTATTATAGAAGAGCGAGATTATTATGCGAAGGATTCTGTGTCGCATGTTTTGTATCATATCAAAATGGATCTGCAAAAAGAAGCAATTCCTTTCGATCGCGTCGGCCGTGATCGGTACGACAAACAACGTCATTACTTTTTCATGCCGGACCTGCGTAGCTTCGTTGGGTTGTGTTAAAATGATTCCATTTGCGATATGCTTTCCTCCCAGCCGGCTAACACATCACGATCCCATAACCTCCACCCACCCCCTCCCACACTCCTCTTTGACCCAAGATCACCAGTAACTCGACCAGTCTCCCTATCGATAGCCGGGGTATATAACGCAGTAGTTCTATTTTTTTGTTCACCCGGACTTGTCAACGGAGGAGCTCGAGGCTCGCACGTACAGTTCCAGACATATAATCAGCTCAGAGCTCAGGATATTTCAAACCACACTTTCGCGATGGCGTCACCACAGACCATGCGACGGATAGGAAAGGTCTGCAATGCTGTGTATAGTGATTATTTGAAACAGAAAGCGGCTAACGTCTGTCACAGGAATACGCAGATATGGCTGCCAATCCGTCGCCGAGCTACACCGCCGCGCCCAGATCAGACGCGGACTTGCTCAACTGGGACGTCGTGATCTTCGGACCCAAGGACACACCCTACGAGGTGCGTTTTCCGGCAAGCAATTGCGAGAATCTCGCCCGGCTCACAATGCGGACGCGACGCTAACACGATCTTCCCAGGGCGGCAAGTTCAAACTCGCGCTCACACTGCCGCAGGGCTACCCGTTCAGCCCGCCGACGCTGACGTTCACGACAAAGATCTACCACCCGAACGTGCTTCCCGACGGCAACGTCTGCATCCCGCTTCTCAAGACGGACCAGTGGAAGCCCGCGTGCCGGCTCGTGACCGTGATCGACCTCGCCTACGGCCTCCTCGTCGAGCCCGACGACGCCGAGGCGATCGAGGGCGAGGCCGCCGAGGTCTGGAAGAACGACCAGAAGAAATTCAAAAAGACTGCAAAGGATTGGACGAAGAGTTATGCCAAATGAGTGCGTGGGTTAATTCCTCAGTATCCTTATGTGTGTTGTGCAGCCGAGTATAAATATGCCTCCTAATGTTTGGTTTGAAGTTTCTCACAGTCCTCAAAATAAATTGGCGATGATTGCGTAATATCTCATGTCTATAACTATATATTCTGCATTTCATACAAGCACTTTTCAATGTTTCCACCCGCTTAAACAGCCGAGCGACAAAACAGGTGGAAAAAAACTTCAAAACACGTTCTAATTTCTTTTCCGTTTCCATCTCATCGGGCTCTATATTCATGCAGAATAATAGAAAATAGAAGCCTCGAAACAATGAAAAACACATCAATCTTAACAGAAGCAAAAAAAAGCATAAAAAGACAAAGCCTCCCAATCCATATACATATATAACGTACGCTATTTACCAAAGAGACACAAAGCAGCCAAAAGTCCGTTCACCGTATAAGAAAAGCAAACTAAACCAGCGATTCCCGCCAATATAATGAAGCACGCCCCAAGACATCCGCAGGCCTCTCATTTATGCAATGACGGCAGCCAACAAGCCAACAATGAAAGTCGTGAAAACGGACGCACTGACACCTGCCGCGGCACCCGCCGAGGAAGAGGACGAAGCCGAGCTAGAAGTCGACGTTGAAGACGACGACGAAGTCGACGTGGAAGTCGAAGTAGCGGAGGCAGTGGAGGCGCTGCCGCTCGACGTGGTCGAAGTCATAGTCAAGTTGTCGGTCTGCTCAATGGCACTGTCACTGGAGATATCGAGAACATTCAACACATCAATAGAGGTATCCGACACAACATCGTAGCTCGAGTCGAGAATCGTGTAGTTCGACGACCTGAAAGAGACATCAACGAAGGCGCCACGGTTGTAGGTCGAGTTGAGACCGTTTGCGATAACATCTGGTGCTTGAGTGTAAGGCACAGTAGTGTTCGAGCTGATATTGTCGTACGAAGAAGCATATGACGTAGGACGCGAAGGAGCAGTAGCGGTAGCATAGGTGGTGGAGTTCACAGCCTCAAAACGAGCCTTGAGCACATCATAGTCGCTGAGCATGAGAGCGGTACCATTGTCAGAGTAAAGAGTGACGAGACCGTAGTTGGACGTCTCCTGCGAGAACTCATAGGCCAGGCCGCCGGAGAAGACGACAGTCATAGCATCGGAGAAGATTGCAGAGACTTCCTGGAAAGAACGAGGAAGGACCTCATTGCAGCCAAACTCAGACAAGAAAATAGGAAGCGAGAAGTTTTGATAGTCGCTAACAAGAATGTCATAGCCGGACGAGTTGAAAGTCTGCTGACCGCACCACTGGTAGGAGTTGACACCGTAGAAATCAACGGCCTCCTCCTCGGGACCGGACTCAAGGTATGCCGCAAGCGACGTGCGATAGTTCAAATCATCGGCCGCCGAGTAACCAACGGGAATCTGGCGGAGAATGTGGTTTGACATATACTGCTTCATGTCACGCACAACAGCCTTGATGTAGTTGGGCGAAGCCATAGCCGAGGTGGCATTGTTAACGATCTCATTGCCGGCAAAGTAGCCAAGAGTGTTGTTGTAACCGGAAAACGCCTCGATGACGGAGAAGACATGAGTCAAGTAGGCCTCAGTGTAAGTGGTCCACGGCTCGTCGCGATTCAGGTTCTGGCCGTAGATGGGAGTGTTGACATCCAAAATCAGGTAAATTCCAGCCTCGGCAAGGAGGGTCATGCACTCATCGTGATCCAAAGTCGGGTCAACAGAGTAAATTCGAATCGTCTATATGAAGCAAATGTTAGTAACAGAAAATACACTATGATTTGATAGCAGGTCGCCGGTCAACAGAGTCAGAAATAAACTTTAGAGATTGACTCTAACCCTAAACCGAGCAAGAAGGCACTCCAAAAATAGCACGCGACGCGTTTAATGCGAACAAAATGCGCAAAATGCTCAAACCGAACAGTAAAACAAAATCGTGAGGTACAGGCACTGTTCGCTGCCAGAGAACAAAATGCTCCCGCCCACAAGCACATTTTTACCCATCATCTATTCACATGAAAAAAATGAGGGACTCCGAGGAGACGGCAAAAAACAGAAGAAAAACATGCGAAAGATTGTCGGATGGCGACGGAAGCTTTGGGATGCGACCTGCGTAGAAAAATAAGAAAGGAAATATTCGCGCACTTACGTTGACACCGAGCTCCTGTAGCAGGAAGATATCACGAGCGCAGGACTCCGGATCAGCCAAAGGATCGTTACCGTCAGTGAAAGAAGACGAGCCGCCGGGCTGGTAGTCGACACCCTTGAGGAAGAACTGCGGCGAAGAGTGTCAATAACAAAACAAACCGGAGAGATACCGGCACCCTCACAGGTCCTTGTCAAGCTTGCAAACAAGACAAGAAACAGGCAAGTAGAACAAGCAAAGGTGACAAAAAATATCAGAGAATAAAAAAACGACTTACAGGCTCGCCAGTCTCGGAATCGACGAAGTATCTGCCGCTGATTTCCTTTGTTGATAGCGCGTCAGCGGACGGCGCGAAAACGGCGACCGCGGCGGAGACCGCCAAAGCGATGGACGCCGACGACAGAGAGAACCTCATTTTGAAACAGGAATAAAACACGCAAAGAGCGGAGGCAAACGATGGACAGCAACAGGGACAAAAAACGAGTGGTTGGACGGGGAGGAGAAAAGAGAAGGGAAGTACGCGGCCGGGGAGGATGGGAAGAAAAGCGAGCGGCAAGGACGGAGGCGCAGTGCTCCGGTGCCCAAACAAGCCCGAGTGGGAGCAAACGAACACCGAACCAGAACCAGAACCGGGCACGGGCCGGATGGCAACTTCGAGTTGGGCCGGTTGCCTGTTTCGGATGCCCGTGATTCGGCTGACCGCCCACAGTCCCTCGCCCAAGTCGCTCTTTCTCTGGCGGTTGGATCTTCTTTGCATGATCTTAATGTAGTACATGAGCTCTTGCTTCTATGCTCTAATTGCCAACAGCGAAAGCGGCAGACAGCTCAGCTCCGGGTCACCCCACGGGAACCGGGGCAAGCCAAACCGGGTTTGCCGCACGGACCGGGCGGCTTTCGCTCGTGTTTGGACTCCAAACAACAGACACAGATGAAATTTCTCACAAATGACCACATCAGTTCAAATTAATAGGCCCCCCCAGTCAAAATGTATTTATGGCATCGAACTAAGAGCTCGTCATACGCGTCCCCCCCAAATCCAAGACGCGTCCTCCTCCTGGCCAGAGGTCGCCGTGTCTTTACGGCGTCCGTCCGAGGTTTGAGCGTGTGGATCGATCGCATGCTCGGCGCGTTACATCCGGAATGGAATGTTCCTGGCAAAAAAAGCCCCCTTCCTTTTCCTTCAGCCCGCCCCCTCTTCGCCCAGACTGCCCCCAGCCCAAAGAAGAAAAAACCCGCAATTCGCTTGTCATCAACAAGACAAAAATGGATAGAGATAACATAACAACGCCTTTTGCAAACGACTCTTCGCAGCGTTCAATTTTTTCTTCTATCCTGGAAAATAGCTTCTATCAGACAATTTTAAGGGCTGGGCTGGCTTTTTGCTCCCAGATGAACTAGAGACAGGCAATATGGATCAAATGAGCTGACGGATCACGCATATGCAGAGGACGCGACGGTGGCGCCGGCGTGAAGTCAGGTCCCTTAAAAAAAGATTTAAAATTCATTTACGACCTCCTGAAGTGCCGTTGAAGATCTCAAAACGACGCGTAAAAGCGCGTCCACGCGACTCGAAATCACACTTGCCCGCCTCGTCGTTTCGCAATTTCGTTGCGGAGAGGTCCGTTCTTTTCTGCAAGCCAGCATGACGTACCGATACCTGCATCCTTCTCTTTCTAGAAGGATACATGTACCACATACCCTTATTTTCAGTTTCAAGGATATTATGATATCCCCAAGTATTTTGTCCACTAATAGATGTAATCCATTAGTGCAAAAGTCAATATCATCTTTGCGGCAATTGATTTTTCCAATGCCAGATCGTTTGATCTCTGAAGTGTGTTGTATAAGTTGAACGAAGTTCTTGAAAGAAATGTCAGTAATTAAGCGCCAGCAGGCCGCGTATGCCTGCATCTGAAAAGATCCATTCAGGAAAGCATTTACACCCAGCTAATCTCAATAGGAGTAAGCACCACCCGCAACCGAACAGACGCCTCCGATGTGAAAAAATAATGATACCATCAGCGCATCATTCAGTTGCACTCTACCGTTCACTCCGCAAAAGCAAGCATAGCAAATTACTGCCACGTCTTGACTATTTCCTTATCGGAAAGTGTCGCCACCACTTTCTCCACATCCTCAAACGCACTTGTCTGGTCTTTTCCACGGTGCGCTGTGTTGATAAACAAGATCTCAGCGTTATCGTAGTCTAATAAGCTCGGCTCCAACGGGATCCATCGATTTTCCTCGAATTCTTCCTCGACTTCTTCTGGATAGTTGGGACCTGCCGGTATTTCTATCGACATTGGGCCAGGATACGTTGGATTCTGCATAGGCATGTACAGCGGTCTTGTCAGATCTCAGTCAATCAAACCGAAAAGCAATGCATTTGAGGGGTGCATACTCGAGCGCTTACAGCGTGCCGGCCCTTGGTCTTTAGTCCAAAATCTTTCTCGATTTTGCCTGTTTCGAACGGATACATGATACTGTATGTTAAGAAACTATCGCGGTCTCCTTTAGTTAAAGAATACACGCCTTCGGCCTGCGGACCACCTCACGTTAATATCTGATGTCATTCTTTATGACGAACAAGTACTTACAATTGGCTGCGCTGCTTGACTGGTTCTTTCGCCTCCTGTGATTGCGTTGTAAACGTACTCGTCCAGCTGACTGTGAAGTTCGTTTCTTCCAATATGCGCCTTGGATACCAACCCGCTAAAGCGTCTGTAAGTATCCCGTACTGGACTTCAGATGTGCTAAAGAGAGCGCAACTTACATGAACCGGCCATGCTCTCCAGCTAGTGTCTTCGTTGGAATGGTCACGAGACGGAAGTTATCGGCAGAGTTCTCTATATGTTCGCCAGCGCCAACAGGCCTCAGAACGATATAACTTTTTTGGACGTCGTTGGGTGACTCGGCCGCTTCGCCTTTCACTTTCTTCCGAAAAAAGAAATAAATGAGCCCCTGCTCTAGCAGCTCAAGTTTTTCGACTATTTCTTCGACTTCTTCTTCGACTTTTGTCTTTTTCCTGCCTCTTTTTTCTGTTACTGGCACTCGCCGCTTCTTCGATCTCGTCTCTCCCGGTAGGTTCACATTTCCAATAGCTTGTTCGGTACTTTTCTTGCTAGCAGCCGACTTGTTCCTCTGTGTTGATGTCTTGGGCTCGCGTCGTGGCGGCGTTGGTGAATTTCGAATAGCGCCCGATTTTGGCGCTCGTGAGCGGGTTCGTGGCGGCATCGGGGTTCTCTCGCCGTATTGTTGTTTTCGGTGGTGCTATGGGGATATCCAATTGATCGAGAGTGCGAAAAGTCGCAATGGAATGTGTGGAGAGGAGTAAAGTGGGTGGAGTTGTCTGCTGGTTTATATCAGATCGGATATGAGATCGACAACGACGTCACCAAGGGCTTGCAATCCCAACTCTAAACAAAAACTATCCGCTCTGTTTCTTTGATTGATGCAAATATCCAGCGAGAGTCGTAAGTTTGCGGTCTGGAGCGGCTCAGAGGTCGTTCTGAATTCTAAAACTTATCTCGAGTCGCAATCAGCAGTAAACGAGCGCAAGCAACACACATAGATGCCATGATTGGAATATAGAGCGCAGGTATATCGTAAGGAAGCGGAGAATATGTACAATAAATTTACATGAAATAAAACACCAAAAATGCAACGCCGTATATACAAAGAATAGGGAATGAGGGAATGCATGCTGCAATGTCCGCCGAATCTCAGTCGCAGCGACCGTCCTTCCACCCGTCCTTCCACCGTTCCTTCCACAAGTCGCAGTTGAACACAGGCTTTCCAAGTTTTCTATTCACGTCATTGTGGGCATCGCACAGCCAGCGCCCGAACTCCTCGCGGCCGGCAACTTTTGGCGTGTTCTCTGGCTTGGCCACCCAGGCACGAAAGTCCTGGGCGCAGTACCAGCACGGGTATATGTTGGCAAAGATGCGGACAAAGGACTTCATGTCTGCCTGCTCTGTGGGAGTAGCTTTCTCGGGGTATGTTGCCGCGACGGAGTGCAAGAACGTCCATGTGGACCGCCCTACTTCGTTCACATCAGGAGGACAGTCAGTCGCGACCGGCTTTGTAAGCAATGGACCTGATAGTCCCTTGGCCTTGCGAAAATCAAGAAGAGAATTACATGTCCGACATCTGTTGTGACGATAAGTTAGCAATGGCATAAAGACGCGTGCCCGGAATGACAAAGACGAACGTACGGCTTGCCGTCTTTGTCGAGGACGAAGCCCGGGGGAAGCTTCTGCTTAGTGACAGGCTTGTCCTGCTTGTCCGAATCGTCGGGCTTGTTTGGCGGTTTCGACGGGACAGGTGGGCTGTCAACCTGCTCGACGAGGATCTCGCTCATGACTAAGACGAAGGAGAGCAGGAGTGGAAAGTACGACCTGGTTCTGCAACCACGTACTTGCCAGATCAACGACAGGACAGCGGAAGATACGTCGAGAACGAACAGGGTCGCGATGGAAGGGCCCGGGACGAGTCCGGGTAAGCCAAATGGCCAGGTGGTAATTAGGGCTAGGGTTTTGTAAACAATCCGCTGCGGAAAGGAAAAGCTCGAGACGTCGAACAACATAACGCTTCCCCTACTCCACCCCACCAATCCTCCGTCCCCTCCTCCTCTCCGCTCAATCCGCCGGCTCCAATGTCCAATCCCGGCTACGGCTATCCACCAAACAACGGGGGTTATCCTCCGGCGCCCGCCGCTGGTGCGCCCCAGTATGGCATCCCCGCACAGGTAGCCCCACCTCCTACCGGCGCACCCCAGGGCCAGCCAGAGCAGCAGCCGGACTTGCAGTTTGCGCCCGCGGCCGGCCTTCCCGTCGAGCAGCCCATCGCCGGAGGCGACGCCTCCAGTGCTGCTGCTCTGCAGCATGCGTCGGGCCACAAGTCCCGGCGAATGTATGCTGCGGAGCAGTACTCCTTTGGCACTGCTCCCGTGGCACCTGGTCAGCCAATTGCTGATCCCGGCGCTGCCGTCGCGGCTGGTGCACCTGGATACGGCGGCGCGCCTGCGATGTATACTCCTGCCGGGGCTCCTGAGATGGCGACGCCGCTGGCCGCGCCTGGGATTCCTGCGGGAGTCAATCCAGCGTACGGAGGCTTTCAGCCCATTGGCGCTCCGGCTCCTGTCCCGGAAGCCAGCACCACAGGTCTTGCGCAGCAGTTTTCTAATCTCAGCATGGGAGGCGCCGCTCAAATGCCAGCTGTCAAGCAACAGCAGCCTATCCAGCAGGTACTTTGATCTTCGTGTGTTCTACTCTCTATCTCGCCGATCGCGGCTAACTTACCAACCAGACGACCCCATTGAATCAGCTCTATAACATCGATCTGCTTCAGCAGATGCCTCCGCCTGTTTCTGACCTTAGTTTGCCGCCGCCTCCCATCATTCTTCCTCCAAATGTGCGTAATTATTTTTTGTTCTCGCGACTGGTGATATTATCCGTACAGCGGGAATGCTCACACATCACCATTGTGCACAGGCGTCCGTGACCAACTCTCCAACCGCAAACTGCCAGTTGCCATACATACGGTCGACCCTTAACGCGATCCCAACGACAAATTCACTCCTGAAGAAGAGCAAGCTTCCATTTGCACTCGTCATTCAGCCCTACACATCCCTTCGCGACGAGGAGGCACCTATACCTATCGTGTCGGATTCCATCATTTGCCGATGCAGGAGATGCCGCAGTTACATTAACCCTTTCATCACTTTTGTCGACCAAGGCCATCGGTGGAAGTGCAACATGTGCAATCTAACGAACGATGTTCCGTCGGCATTTGATTGGGATGCGGTTAACCAGAAGCAGGTCGACCGCTGGAGTCGCGCCGAGTTGAATAACTCTGTCGTCGAATTCATCGCACCAAAGGAGTACATGGTCCGGCCTCCGCAGCCTCTTGTATACACCTTCCTCATTGACGTTAGCGCAAACGCCGTGGCTAGTGGTGAGTGTTTTTGTCATCTATTACTTCTGTTTTCAATTGATATTGATTCATGGAAGGCCTCGTTGCTACCACCGCGCGAACAATTCTCGAGTCACTTGACCGTATTCCTAACAAGGACAAGCGGACCCGTCTGGCTTTCATCTGCGTCAACTCGTCCCTGCATTATTTTGCGATTCCTCCCCCACCAGCTCCGTCCGAGCCGACAATGTTGGTCGTCTCTGATCTTGACGAGCCGTTCCTCCCCATCCCGCACAATCTCCTCGTCCCACTGGCCGAGTGCCGTCCCGGCATTGAACTGATGCTTAATCGTCTCAACGAAATGTTTGCGAACTCGTCCAGCACCACGAACGCGATGGGACCGGCTCTGAAGGCCGCACACAAGCTTATTGGCAACGTTGGCGGCAAGATCATTTGCCTCATGGCCAGTTTGCCTAACGTCGGTCCCGGGAAACTGGAGCCTCGCGATGATAAAAAATCGCCCGGGTCGTCGGAGAAGTCTCTTTTGCACACACAGAATTCGTTTTACAAGAGTTTTGCCGTGGAGTGCAGCAAGAGCCAGGTCTCGATCGATATGTTTTTGTTTTCTTCACAGTATCAGGACGTCGCATCGCTAAGTAACCTGCCGCGATATACTTCCGGTCAGACGTACTTCTATCCGGGGTGGAACGCCGGCCGGCCGGAAGACGCGATCAAGTTTGCGCACGAACTGAGCGAACATTTGTCGATGGAGATCGCTTTGGAGGCAGTGCTAAGGGTCCGCGCCAGCAACGGCGTGCGGATGAGCACGTTCTACGGAAACTTCTTCACGCGGTCGTCGGATCTATGCGCGTTCCCAAGCTTCCCTCGCGATCAGAGTTACGCGGTCGAGGTCTCGATAGACGAGACGATTTCGAAGCCGTTCGTGTCGATGCAGGCCGCCGTTCTGCACACGACGTCCAGCGGCGAGCGCCGCATTCGTGTCATGACCCTTGCGGTCCCGACGACGGCGAATCTGGCGGACGTGTACGCTTCCGCGGACCAGATCGCCATCACGGCCTTCTATGCGCAGCGTGCGGCCGAGAAGGCGCTGTCCTCCGGTCTCGTCGAGGCGCGGGACCTGATTGTTGGCAAGCTGGCGGATATGCTCACGACATACCGGAAAGAGCTGATGACCTCTAACGTCGGGGCGTCCGCGCCGCTGCAGTTCTGTGCGAACCTGCGCATGCTGCCGTTGCTGTTTCTTTCCCTGATTAAGCATGTGGGTTTGCGTAAGTCCGTCCAGATTCCGTCGGATCTGCGGTCTGCCGCGCTCGATCTCCTAGGAACGCTGCCGGCAAAGTACTTGATACAGTACATCCACGCCGATTTTTACTGCCTGCACGACATGCCTGAACAGGCAGGTCGCCCGGACGAGAAGACTGGCGAGATTGTGTTGCCGCCGAAGCTGAATCTCTCGAGCGCCCTGCTGGAAAGATATGGGCTATATCTGATCGACGACGGGCAGACGCAGTTCCTGTGGGTTGGGCGGGACGCCGTGCCGCAGCTGGTCATGGACGTCTGGGGCCTGCCCTCGCTCGAGCACGTCAAGACGGGCAAGACCACCCTGCCGGTTCTCGAAACCGACCTGTCGCAGCGGATAAACGCCGTCATCTCGAAGCAGCGCGAGCGGCTCGGGTCGGTCGTGTGGCCGAACCTGTACGTCGTCCGCGAGGACGGCGACCCGTCCCTGAAGCTCTGGGCGTCGACGTTCTTGATCGAGGACCGCGCGGACCAGGGCAAGAGCTACATGGAGTTCCTGACAAACATGCGGGAGCGGATCAATTAGAAAGTCGTTTTGTTTTGATAATTGTCTTGACTCCGCGCTCTTACCTTATCTTTTCAAAGTTATTTTTGTTTTGTTGTTGTTTTTTTCTGTTTGCCTCTATTACATGTTATATATATCGGGGCGGTAATCACGACCTTGCGCTTCCCGAACGATGAAAAAATTTTCAGAGGAATAAAAGCAAGAGCTATACTTGATAGAAAAGGAAGATAAAAAAATAATTTGGTGGTATGTCCGAATAATTGTGTATTTGATAAGACTTGCGAACAATCGTGATGATGTTTTCTGGTATATTTATCGATGGGGGGTTGACGCGACCGCTTCTAGTTTACATTGTACGTGCTCAACAACAGTAACGCATTGCTTTAAGCCGAAGCCGGCAGATCTTCTTCTTTGCATAAGTTGTAAAATACGTTCTTTTCGTTATATTTGTTATATGTCAACAGGCAGCGGAAGGATCTATCATGACGGCTCTACATGGAGAGAGGAAACCCAACTTGGACACGGTGGTGATTCGACTGAGTGATCTGCAGCACAAAACTAAGGTTTCTCATAATTACGCGATCGGGACAAGCCTGCTAGGGGGCGAGTCAGGGGCTTGCAGCGAGTTCGTCGGTTCGCCCATTTATGTTTGGCAATTAGAGTTGCCCCCGACCGCGTTTCGCACAGCGTTCGCATTCGCAAAATAGCCCCCTTCGACAACCTTTCTTGCAATATCACACTCCCGTCTCATTTGGCTGCCCATCTCTCTTCCAAAGCGGAGGTCTTTTGGAGACATATACGCATTTTTTTGAGATATAGAACGCAGCACCGAGGCAGACACTGAACCTACGAAACGGAGAACCGAATATGGCAGGCTCAAACTACGAAGACAGCAACGGGTTCGAGCTGCAGTTCAACGTGTCGGACCAGTACGAGGTTCTCGACGTCGTCGGCAGAGGCGCGTACGGCATCGTCCGGTGAGTGGGGAGTTCTTTTGTCTTTGTTAGGTCCCGCGTTCGCGAAGCTGACGGAGTGTGGCCGCAGCTCTGCGATTCACAAGCCCTCGGGCCAGAAAGTGGCCATCAAGAAGATCGCGCCGTTCGACCACTCCATGTTTTGTCTGCGCACGCTGCGGGAGATGAAGCTTCTCAAGTACTTTAACCACGAAAATGTGAGTAGTGCAGGTTGGGAATTATCGAGCTGGTCTGGGGCTGCTTAGGCTGACATTGAGGTAGATCATTTCGATATTGGACATACAACGACCGACGAGTTTTGAGACGTTTACGGAAGTTTATCTGATTCAGGTAAGCGTGCGGAAGTCACGCACAAGTGATCGATATCATGTTTGCGGTGTTGGTGTGTGTAGGTCTTGTCAGTATTGACGTGTTCCAAACTAGGAACTCATGGAGACCGATATGCATCGAGTTATCCGCACGCAGACGCTCTCGGACGACCATTGCCAGTACTTCATCTACCAGACCCTGCGCGCACTGAAGGCCATGCACAGCGCGAACGTGCTGCACCGCGACCTGAAGCCGTCGAATCTGCTGCTGAACGCGAACTGCGACCTCAAGGTCTGCGACTTTGGCCTCGCGCGGTCGGTCGCGTCGACCGACAACAACCAGGGGTTCATGACCGAGTACGTCGCGACGCGGTGGTACCGCGCGCCCGAGATCATGCTCACGTTCAAGGAGTACACGAAGGCGATCGACATGTGGAGCGTCGGCTGCATCCTCGCCGAGATGCTCAGCGGCAAGCCGCTGTTTCCCGGCAAGGACTACCACCACCAGCTCACGCTGATTCTCGACGTGCTCGGCACGCCGACCATGGAGGACTACTACGCGGTCAAGTCCGCGCGCGCGCGCGAGTACATCCGCTCGCTGCCGTTCAAGAAGCGCGTGCCGTTCGCGACGATGTTTGCCGGCGCGAACCCGCTCGCGGTCGACCTGCTCGAGAAGATGCTCACGTTCAACCCGACGAAGCGGATAACCGTCGAGAGCGCGCTCGAGCACCCGTACCTCGAGCCGTACCATGATCCGGACGACGAGCCGACCGCGCCGCCGATCCAGGAAGGGTTCTTTGACTTTGACCGGCGAAAGGACGAATTGTCAAAGGAGCAACTGAAAGGTGAGTCAAGTTTCCTGTTTCGCGATCGCCCGATCCCATGTGTATGTGTGAGTGTGTGTGTGCTTTGTGGCGAATACCCCGGCAAATACCCGAAAGGACCAGAGCAGATCTCTACGACGTTGATCATGAAAATTTATTTTTGCCATGAGGTCATCTGCAAATTTTTTTATTCTCTTTATCTTTCGCATCGCGCAAGGTTTATCAAAGAAAATTTCGGGACACACCGGTCATAATGACACACGTGTCTTTTGACATTTTGGAAATTTGGCCGTCGACGTCCAATTAACGCGGTCTTTGTTTGGTCAGAGGACCTTTGTGTTCCGCGATACGTCAACTTATTCGACATCAGGACGCAGGGCTGTCGAGCGTGGCGCTTATGAAAGGAATACGCGATGCGGGCCGATTGTTTTAGCGCCGTTCTGGGGCGCAACGAGGCGAATTCGCGAGCCGTGAGTGGGTGGCATAATTCATTGCCTTTCTTTTTTTTTTTTTTTTTCAAGGACGGTTGTACCGAACACGCCTATTCAAGGGGGTTAGACCCTGTTGACGCCGAGGTACCGATTTTGACTTTTGACCGAGCTTCGCTAGACAATAGCCTGTCTGGCGTGAGCCTATTGCTGTGGAGACGAGGCGGTGACATGCCACTGGAGTTCGATCTCTTTTTTCCATACGCCTGGAGGTGGACTTCTGATTTATTGGCATTGGCATTGACAAGAAAAAGCTGTTGCCACGATCAGCCGCCACCGTGGCGGACAAGAAATGTCGACTTGACCAGAGGTATGGCTGGTGTTGGCAGGGGCAGGACTGGGGACGGCGGGCCAAGATCGCAAGGCCAGCCTGGCTAGCCAGGAGTGCCAGTCGTCCGCCCGGCAATGATACGATTATTGCCGGCTAGTCGGGACTAAAGGCGGCTAAGACGACGACGCTTGCAGACACGAGACCGGCGAGCGCAAGTGGGTCGTCGGAAGACGAACAGAGCAGGCCAGAACGGCGACTGGGAGGTGGTGGCACGGCGGCCGTGGACGGCGCATGGGATCGTGGGGTTACGTGGGATTGGCCCGTTCAGCGAGATCTTGGCCGGGCGAAGATTTGAGCGATTAAAACTACGAGGGATGCAAAGACGTCTGACAGGCACACACACACAGACACACACCAGGGGGGAAAGGGCTCGGGAGGACCCGATTTACTGATGATTGTCTGCCGTGCAACAGTGCCGCTAACCCTAGTCTTGACAGAGCTGATCTACGCCGAAATCACGCGGGCGTAACTGGGGCCGGCTATAGGACGGCCGGGGGCCGGAGACAGGCGAGCGGAACACGCTTCGGAAGGGAGAGTGTGTAGCTAGCTAGCTAGCTGGAGCTGGAGCAAGGCAAGTGCAGTCTGTAGCTGTGGATTAATAGAACGGGATACGAAGGCACATGTCAGGGCTCACTGTCGCGCGGCGGCGGCCGGGAACAGAAGCGCACGTGACCGGCTGCCAGTCAGGGCCTGCGTGGCCCGCACGTGTGCGGCGCGGTGGGAGAACGTGGGTCGTCCCAAGGCCCGTGATTGGCGGGCGCCGTCCGGGGCGCTGCGGCCCAATCCGGCCTAGCGCAAAGCTTGGCGAGCGTGAAGACTTTTTTGACTCGTCCGCTCGTCTCATCTCGGCCGTGTACGGTGCTGGGCACGCTCGACGGGCTTCATAAGAGTCCTCACCTGCCCTCGTTTTCTTTCCTTCTTTTTCCTTGTCGTCCACGCCCCAGTTCCTCGTCGTCGTCCTCGTCCTTGTCCGTCTCTTCTTGGCACCGTCCGCCTGCGCGCCTGCCTGTCCTTTCTTAGCACCATCAATCATGTCGGGAGTCAAGACCTCCGGCGGAAACGCCGCCTTCCACAACTTCGTGAATGACTTCGCCCACATCCAGGATCCCAACGAGCGCCGCCGTCTCGCACTCGAGAAGATCGACAACGCTCCTTTCGGCTGGTACCACGTCCGTGCCATCGTTGTCGCCGGCATCGGCTTCTTCACCGACGCGTACGACATCTTCTCCATCAACATCGCCGTCACCATGCTCGGCTATGCCTATTTCCACGACAACAAGTCAAAGCTGCCCACCAACTCTGATACCGCTGTCAAGGCGGCCACCTCGGCCGGTACGGTCGTCGGCCAGCTTTTCTTTGGCTGGATCGCCGACGTCGTTGGCCGCAAGCGTGTCTACGGTATCGAGCTCATGATCATCATTGTTGGCACCCTCGGTCAGTCGCTCTCCGGTCCCGCGCCTGCCATCAACATCATTGGCATTCTCGTTTTCTGGCGTGTGATTATGGGTATCGGTATTGGTGGTGATTATCCCCTCTCTTCCATTATCACCTCCGAGTTTGCCACCACCAAGTGGCGTGGTGCTATCATGGGTGCCGTCTTTGCCAACCAGGGCTGGGGTCAGCTTGCTGCCGCTATTGTTGCCCTCTGCGTTACTGCTGGCTTCAAGGACACGCTGATCGCCGCCAACACTGCCGCCGAGTGCCTCGGTAACTGCCAGGAGGCCACCGACAAGATGTGGCGTGTGACTGTTGGCATGGGCGCTGTCCCGGCTGTCGCCGCTCTTTACTTCCGTCTTACTATCCCTGAGACTCCCCGTTACACTTTCGACGTTGCTCGCGAGCTGGAGAAGGGTGCTGCGGATATCCAGAAGTACGTTTCCGGCAAGTATGGTAACGCCTCCCCTGAAGACATCAAGGCTCTTGAGGAGGCCGAGGGCCAGAAAGCTGCTGAGCTAGAGGTCCCCAAGGCGTCGTGGGCTGACTTTTGGCGCCACTTTGGCCAGTGGAAGCATGGCAAGATTCTTATTGGCACGGCTGGTTCTTGGCTCTTCCTTGACATTGCCTTCTACGGTCTTGGATTGAACAACTCCACCATTCTGGCTGCTATTGGTTACGCCGGTCAACCCAACGTTTATCAGAACATCCGCAATACTTGTGTCGGCAATCTCATTCTTATCTGCGCTGGTGGTATTCCTGGTTATTGGTTTGCCGTTGCTACTCTGGATATCGTTGGTCGCAAGACTCTGCAGCTTGCTGGTTTCGTCATTCTTACTATCCTTTTCTGCGTTCTTGGTTTCGCTTACCACAAGATCTCGGGCCACGGTCTTCTTGCTCTTTACGTCCTCTGCCAGCTTTTCCAAAACTGGGGTCCCAACACCACCACCTTCATTGTTCCCGGCGAGTGCTTCCCTACGCGTTACCGTTCGACCGCGCACGGTATCTCGGCTGCGTCCGGCAAGATCGGTGCCATCATTGCCCAGACTGCCATCGCTCCCCTGCGTACTCGCGGTTGCCCCGGCGGCACTTGCTGGCTGAACCATGTCATGGAGATCTTCGCTCTTTTCATGCTTCTCGGTGTTATCACTACGCTCTGCATTCCCGAGACTAAGCGCCAGACCCTGGAGGAGATCTCTGAGCGGTTACACGGCGAGGTGGCTTTCCCTCACACCTCAGTGCAGGCGGAGTCTTCTTCGGAGGCCGAGGAGAAGAAGATTGATGTTTAATTGCATTTGTTATTAATGTAGTGTTTTAAAAATGTTTTGATAAGTGAAGTGTTTTTGGTTTTGTGGGATTACTATCGTTATGGCTTAATATATAATTTTGTGAATATGATCTTGGCATAGTTATGTGTTTCGGATTTCTTTTTTGTACGTACGGGGCCATGATTTGCATTTTGATGAAATACAGAAATGGTGAAATGATGGCGCATAAACTATTTTTGACGCAGAGGTCGAGTTATCACCTGGACTGAGGCTGAAATTTCTTTGAGGAGCGTTTTAGATTGGGAAGAAAAATTCGAGCGACATGTCACTTTTCGAAAGTTAAGCACATGCAAATCAGATCGCGAAATCAATTTTGCCACGTGCGTGCGGCTGAAATACAAACCCCGAGAACCGTGCGGCGCCCGTGTTCTCATGAGACAGGGTTTAGTTGTCGCGGCAACAGATACTGTAAAGCACTAGAGCGAACCGGGTTAGACGACAACATCTGCAAAGAGGAACAGGTCAACAGATGAACGTCACCAGAGGCAGTCATAAGAACCTCTCCTCCTGCCTTTCTTCCCGCTTCCTATTCTTTCCCACCCTCTTCGATCATTTCCGTCTTTTTGCCTCTGCACAGCAAAACCGCCACACTCGTCGTACACGGCCCCACTCACAGCAAAAAGATGCCTTCGCCTTCAAAGCAGCAGAACCAGTTTGCGCAGCCGATGCAGCCTCTTCACGGCGACAACGCAAGCTCGCAGAACATCCAGCGCCAGCTGCTCCACCACAAGCTGCTCGAAGCGTGAGTGTGGTCTCTGCCTTTTTTAAAAACGTCTCTCAAGCTCACCCTACTGACGGTATTGAGGTCTAGCCGGACCAACTTTGCCTCTCCTACGGACAACTTGATGTCGCCTTGCACCGCGAAACTGCAAGCCCACAAGAACAGACATTACACCAAGTACGTTTTTTTGCTCCGCGCTACGTTTTGGTCAAAGAGAAAGATAACTAACTCTGTCCAATTAGGAGCAAGCCGCAGCTGCTGCGCTTTTCGTCCCTATCTTCCACGTCGGACAAGGAGAACGGCGGCAGCCTGTCTGATTCGGCCAGCATCAGCAGTAGCACCACCATTGGCACCAGCAAAAGCGGAAGCCCGTTTTGAGCGTGCGTGCACTCCTGTATGTATGGAACTACTTGCCGAGGGGTTCGAAGCATATCGCCAGACGCGGCTTTCTCTGCGTCCTTTGTTGCGTGTATGTACGGCCTAGGCGTCTTGTGAATATTTCGTCGTCCGATGTTTGCTTTCGGGCCAGGGTTGCTTTGCTTTGAAATTACTGTTATATTGGGTTGTTATGCGCATTATGGTTTGGCTAGGGAAGTTGTTCGTTTTATATATATCCTACTCTATAGCATGAAAGAGAAATTGTTCATCAACGCTCGGGTTCTTACAAAACAATAGTAGTATGTCCCATGTAATGACCATGCCATAAACTTGCGCCACCTTTCTAAAAAGATCGACAGAGCCTATCGCAGATCAGCGTCGCTAGAATCGGCACCTTGCTCATCTATGTGCTCCGCATGACGCACCGTGGCCTTCTTCACCACGGCAGACAGGGCTCTCGAGGTCGAGCCCGCAACCGACCCGGCGACCGTCGCCAGCCTGTTATGCCGCTTCTCGGCCGCCTTGTCGTCATGGGCGCCGCCGCCGCCGGAGACGTCCTTCTTTTTCGTCTTCCTCGCCACCAGATTCAGCTTCTGCTGCTGCTGCTGCTTCTGGTTTTTTTGTTCCGTGGCCCGCAAGAACTCCTCGACCGCGATCGCCGTGTCCGGCGCGGGGTCGACGTCAATCATTTCGTAGTCGGTCGAGTGAGCCGCGGCGGCTTTCGGTTCGTCGCCCGTGCGGGCCGTCATGCCGGACAATGTGGACGACGACGGGTACTCGTATTCGGGAGGAGTAATCAAAGACGACACGGCCGACGAGGGCAGAACATGCGGTGACAGCACGCTCGTGCTCGCCGCGGGTCGAGACGCACTGCCTCGTACTTCCGAGGCAGGCCCGACGATCGTGTAGTCGATCTCGTCGTCGTCGTCGGCGTCGTTGCCGCTGCCACTGTCGGCTTTGTAGGCAAGCGTTGACAAGAGCCCGTCGTCGTCGTTGCCCGGCAGCGCCAGTGCAGCCGGAGCAGCCAGCGAAGCTGCCATCGCGGCGTGTAGCGGCAACGACGACGCCGACGAGGACGACGACAGCGACGGCGTCAGCTCAACGCCAGCGGCCGCACTGAGTTCTTGGTCCAAGAGCGAGTTATCGCGAGCAATAAATTCGCGCAGCCCCGGATTGAGCATCCGCGACTCGACCGTCTCTCTGACTTCTTCCTCCGCGCCGACGACATCGTCGCGCGGCCTCTCATTAGCCGTTCCAAAAACCGAAAAACTGGCGGCCGGCGAAATAATGTCGCCGTCCTCTCCCAGCATCGACAGGTCGTATGCGGTGTCGCTTGCGTACACGGCAATCACGCCGCTCGCGCCCTGGACGCACGCGGTGTCCACGACCAGCTCCAGATTCACGTCCTTGATCTCGAACGCGTTTGAAATGCTGCCGCCGTAGTACGACACGCTTCGCCACTGCCACTCGTTGTCGTCCCGCTTCGGGTGTGCGCCGACGGCCGGGCCGTCTGGGCTGCGCTCGTCCTCCGACGAGTCGGCCATTATTATGTCTTCCAGGTCGATCAGGTCGGCCGTGGTCGTCTTCTCCGGAGCAGCGGAGCTTGCACGACGACTCCTGTAGAAAAACATGCTGTCGCTGATGACCACGCCAGTAAGAGTGTACCTATGGAACTGCATCTTCTCCTTCTCGGCGACGTACGTCTTCCATATGCCGTCAAAATGCGATCCGCTTGACGTGTGAACTTTTTTCTCCAAGGCCTCGATAGACGATGGCTCGGTGAAGAGGTCCGTTAGCTCACGGACTTCTTGCTCGAGCGCACTGATTTTGCTGTCAATTCTCGTCACGTAGTCGTCAAGCTTGCCCGTCAATTGTTCTAGCTTTGACAAGATAGGCGGTGCAGGCTGCTGCGAGTCGGGGGTGAAGTACGCTATTGTCGACGATAGCAGAGATTTAGAGTTGTATCCCTATGGCTCACGGTTAGACATATAAAACAAAAACAACGCAAGGCCAATACATACGACATATTCTGATATTTTAAATCTGCGCCTCTTCAAATCTTCAATTTCAAGTACGATCTCGTTCCGCAGATTATTTACTAATCCCATAACCTTCTGGAACGGCTTCGAGTACTTATCCGGGTACCATTCGTACGGCAGATTGATCCCGGTGCCAGGCATCCCGCTGCTCTGCCGCACATGCATGCGAAAGACGTGCGATATGGACTTCAGGTATGCCTCCGGTATGTCGGACCAGAGCAGCTGGTCCAGCGCGCCCGTCAAGGTGCCGTACACGCGCTGCACCTCGTCCGTGATTTCAATCGGCGCGACGGTGAACTTGTCGTCTCTCGGCTCGGTCGAGTTCTCGCTCACGTCCACCGCCGCGATCGTGTAGAACACCCTGTTCGTGCCGTCGACGTCCAAGGCCTTGAACACGTTAGGCAGACCGAGATCGTCCGCGTAGCGGCTTTCGACGTGCGCCCACATGTGCAGGAACGCAACGATCATGTCGCTGTCGAAAAACATGTCCGCGTGCAAAAAATCGGTGTAGGTGTCACGGCAGTCCGCGAGCGCGTACACGAGATTCTCAATGCTGGCCTGCGACCGCTCCGTCGGTGCGGCGATCGTGTTGTGGTCAAGAAATGCCATGACACGCTGCGTCTCGGCCAGCAATGTTATACGCACTGAGTCTTCCTGTTTCGAGTGCGACATGTCGAGCTCTGGGATGACGACCTTCGCCTTGTCCCACCACAACGGGCTGATGCCGTAGTCCTCGACGATCTGCTTGCCAAAGAGAAGAAAAGCCGCACGAGCTAACGGAATCGCGTGGACAATGGTGACAAATGCTGCAAGGTTCATCGCTCGTTCGCAGGGCCGCAGTACAGGAGGCCTAAATTTTCGTCAGCGCAAGCTTGAACGGCAGAGCTAGATCAGGTCGCACATACACGTCGGGGTCGCGACGACTGCTCTCCCTGTCAAATATATCTTGACTTGGACTTCCATTTGGGCCGAGAGACACAACACCCCATTGGCTTGCGTCGTATGAATCTTGCGTAGCGGGTCCGAACACGCCGGTTTCCTGGTCCTTGCGGATACTTTGCCGCGGATCAATGTCCATATCGGAAGCCGAGAGATCCTGGAGCGACATGCGCATTGCCTTCGCGATGTCGTCATCCACTTTGAAATTTCATCAGTAAAAGGTACTCAGACTTCTATATAATGCGTAAAAATATGCGTAAAAATATGAGGACAACATACTGTCCTTTGCCGATGCAGGCTTTGCTGATTCTATGGGCTTGTCGGCATTGTAAAAGGTATCCGGCGCAAAAGGTTCTACGCGAGACACGACGAGACACGTTAACATTAGGACCATAATAATCATTCATGAGTGACAACTTACGGATTTCTTCTTCGTTGAAAATGCTGGGCTGAGCCTTGTCGACCGCCCATGGTTCCTCCCAGTTGGTCTCCGTGAATTGTGCTTCACTCCAATTATTCTTAGCACGGTCCTGCCATAGCCATGCCGAAAGAATTTAGCCTCTTCTCTGTGGTAGAATTAAAAGTGCAAGAGTGTTAAACGGACCTCGTTGATCTTATCAGACACGATATAGTCTATGGCGCGATCTATGTCGTTGTTGCAGGCCTGCATTCTGGTAAGCATCAAATATTCGAGCAAAGTGTTCACAACGACGTATCATACGTTCAGCGCAATTACAGCATCCTCCCTGGAGAAGCCCATGTCGGCGATCTGGTCTGCCTTTGTGTTCTCCATGGCGCTGACCTCAATGACCTGTGCTTGATCCGAGTGCTGTGGTGTTGTCAGATATCCGGTAGGGTAACTCGCTCACTACAGTCACTGGAGTGTCCTCACTAAATGCGCCCAGACAGAGGCACGTGAGGAGACACAGGAGGGGGGTACCAAGCTACGGAGATAAGGCCGAACATTGTATATTATAAGTAAGCAGGTGGGCCCCATAAGGGGGGTCACCAGGAAAAAACACACAGAAGACAGAGAACAACCCACTCACAATACACACTGCGATAATCACATCTAAATTATCCGATAATTAAGAGTCTCAGTGACTCCGCCAATGGGTTTCCTATTCAGGTATGTATATTCTGAAGAAACAATTTCTTGAATACCGAGTGAAGGGGTGGAGCGTGATCAATGTGAACAAGGCTCTTATTGGTTTGAAAACTACCCGCTCCTATGGGCAAAGGAACTCATGACGACACTGGTTGTTGCCCACGGCTTCAAAGAAGTTCCCCATGATCTTGTTGCTTCATAAACAGAAGTATCCTAATATTTTTCTATGTTGATGACATAATAAATGCATACAACAGGGGCCACAGCCTTGAAAGAAGATTTAGTGAGCTTACTGAAAGCCAGACACAAGTTAAGTGGTGGAGGCACAGTGCAGTGGTTCCTTGGCATGGAGGTATTACGGGATAGGGATTCATGAGAGTCTTGGTAGAATCACAAAGATATATTGACAAAACACTTTTCTATTCAGACCTTGAAGTTTTACGGAACCAAGAGGCAGAAATGATCAGTTTAGATTTCGAAGCACCGCCAAAAGAAGTATAACCGCTAGTAGATGCAGAATTCTGGATCAAAAATACCGACTCTGCACTGCAACGGATAGCTCTGATACCTAGGGGTGTCCGCCAGATCGCGTTTTCAGTCTCCAAGCCATCTGCTGGACATTGGCAGGCCAGGGCGCGCGCCATGATCCCAATGAATTTGTGGCAGATGGAAAAGTGGAAGGAGAACGAGCTCGTTTTTACCAAGAAGCTAGAATATATGGCTAAAGTACAAGAATGTTGAGAAAACGAGTATGACTACTTGCGAAGAAGAGTCTCGAACATATGCAAAGAAGGCGCAACTGAAGGCAAAAAAAAAAAAAAAGCGCGACCAAGGAAGGCACGACCGAAGGCGAAAAAGCGCGACCAAGGAAGGCGCATCTCCAGGCTACATCTCCAGGCTAAAAAGCATGACCATGAAAGCGAAGTTCCGATGCAGAAACGCGAGCAACAAAAGCGATTCTCTTATCCAAAAGCATGAAAAGAAATTGAAATGCGACCAATGGAAGCCAATTTCCTATCCAAAAGCGCGACCAATGAAAATTGGCCACCTCAATTCACTTGCCTTGATCACGGAAAATCGGCTCGCATCAGAGCAATGGCATTGCTGGCCGTCCGAATGAAATGGCCCCACGCGAAGTCCAGTGTCGACAATTCCGAGTACCGCCAATGGCAAATCATGCCGGACACAGTTCTATGAGAGCACGAGTGTCAATATACAGCACCTTACCACGATTCCAGAAACCACGCCAACCCAGTATCCATAACAAGTGGAATCACGGCAAAGCCATTGGGCCAGGCTCGCTAGACTTGTGGAAACTGGTTGGCAAGAGGAGCGGGTACCCATTTTTTTACTTGAACTCATTAACCTGGTATCCCTATTTTGAATTTGCTGGTATCAGCCGAAGGCTCAAGTCATGAAATCACCAGGAACAGGTCCGGGGGTGAACATTGCCTCTTTCAGCTGAACTGGACGACTGGCAGTAAGGCACCGCAGATCAGCAACACGCCAGATATCGACAATGCCATGCTATAATGATGATGATCCATTGAGCCTTGATAGAGAAGAACGTGACCTATAGTGCACAGAAAGAGCTCATTGATCAGAAAAGACAACAATGGTATTTAGGACCAGTCAAGTTTACCAAATGGCACATGTCACAATCTTCTTTATATTGTTACATTTCGAAATTTTGCAGTGGTGCAATAAGTTTTCAGTGCTCAAGGCTCAACTAGATCTTGCAGTTGTCACGTTAATCCAGGGAGAGCTGATTTTCTTACCTTATCACAAAAAATTACCTATGCGTACAACTTACCAAACTAGGATAGTTGAGGATACACTTCTATTGTTCTATCTATCCAGACAGGCGCAGAACGGAAGGAATTGAAGATGCATAGCATGGCCAAAAGCCAAACCGTTATCGCCCAGAATCGAACTCTTGCTCCTGGTGACACCTCTGGGGGGTGAGGAAACAATACATAAACAGCACTTTTACGATATTCGGATTTACGATATTCGGATTGACAACTTGTGGATATCATTGACTCTGGCCATTGCTTTATGAATCTGTTGCTATGTGGCACAACTGGACAATGCTGAGAAAGTCATAAATGATCTTGTGAAGTGCTATGTTATCACTATTAGCATCCTGACAGCTGTTGCAAGTGGAAGCCAATGAGACATGTCTCAAAGTACACGCTGCATGAGATGAACATCTATGCCTTTTTGGCCATCCAACCCAAAAATGCGACGGTCTATGCCCGGTGCCGGAACATCACCAGCTTAAAAGCCGAAGGAAGCCGAGATCTAAGCAATTACAATATCATGATTTATTGGATTATTTTTACTAGGTCCAAATGCCAACCGTCTGATGTGCGCTCTAGTGCAGCCGCCTTGGTACCTCAAAATAGGATCAAAAGCTACACGATTTTGGACCAATTGACGAGACTCCATACATCAACTATTGCCCAGCTACCTTTTCTGGTGGTTTTGGATAGCGATTTCAACGTCGTTTTGGCTCATTGTCGCACTCATGGACACAGCAGTACCATAGTGGCAATGTCGTTGATACGACACTGGCTCGAATTCACGTTGAAGACCTATGGGCAACGCGAATATCCCGAAGAAAGGCGCACAATAGCAATCGCAAGGGCCCGCAATGTGGCATCAGTGTGCCACAGGTGTTCCGCCTTTTGCTCGCAGGACCATGAACTTATAAAAGCCGAGCCCGCGCGATACAAGTCCGACAAGAGGGATATCGCATCTACCACTGGTGTCAGTTCAATATAAGATGCGACCAACCTGGATTTGAAGAGCTGGATACAGCATGACCCAAAGGCTCGACGTCTAAAGGGCATGATTACTGCCGGTGTAATGCCCGGAAGCATTGGGTGCATCTGGAAATCAGCACAACACGTCAAGGGCGTGAAAGATCGCAAGCGGATGGAAGAACCATCACGCAACGGACCAAGCAAGCAGTTTCGGAACCCGTTCATGATCCTGGCAGAAAAGACATGTTAGTGAGTGTTGCAAGCCTTCGGAGTTCGTCATGCCTCACCCAGGTTAAGAAGTTATGATGTGTCTGACCTCGACGTCGAAACGGTCGCGAAATACAGAACACGAAGAAAGTGGTTAATCTGTGAGCGTCGTGATGAATTGAAGGCAACAGACTCATAGTGATACTCTGAATCTGCGGGGGTGTGTCAGATATCCGGTAGGGTAACTCGCTCACTACAGTCACTGGAGTGTCCTCACTAAATGCGCCCAGACAGAGGCACGTGAGGAGACACAGGAGGGGGGTACCAAGCTACGGAGATAAGGCCGAACATTGTATATTATAAGTAAGCAGGTGGGCCCCATAAGGGGGGTCACCAGGAAAAAACACACAGAAGACAGAGAACAACCCACTCACAATACACACTGCGATAATCACATCTAAATTATCCGATAGGTGTTCGTGGGAACTCAATCTCCGGAGAGTCTGAAGTCACAAATCTCCGATGTGAGTTCGTGACTTGGGACTTCTCGAGAGCTGATGCACACAATGATCCCGCTTCGGAGCTGGCTGCTCATCTCGACGCCTGCACTCTTGACATACTCTTATTGATCCTCCTGTTTGGCAATTGCACTTTGACATAGACTTGGAATCCGTAAGTCTTGATTGGTGTTGTTGTCACGCGTCACAAGTCTGCATTGCGGCGCAGTGAGTTCCTACGTCACAATCGCAGCCACCCGTCTCGCAAGTCGGCTTCGTTGTGGCCGCGGCCAGGGCCTCTTCCTGCTCGTCCTTACCAGCAGCCAGTCTTCACTGCTTTCAATCGGAGCGCGACACAATTCCATGTCAGCGGCAGCGTCTGCGGCGTTGGCTGCGGGGAAGCAGCCGGTGGATCATACGGTGCCGTTCCGACAGAAGTTGTCGCTCCGCGATCTGCCGCCCGACACGCCGCCGCTGGTTGTTCGGTATGATCTACGCGAACTATGCTCATTGCGCTCTTCTTATTTGTTGATCTTTTATGTAGATGGTATTTTGCCACGGATATCCCCAAATCAAAGCCATTTACGGACAAATCCTGGAAACCGCCGAAACCTCCTTCAAAGTTCGTTCCCTTCTCCACCTCTGATTCACGCAACATCGAAGCCGTCTACGAACGCAACCCTCAAGAGCCCGTCCCCCTTCCCGCTTTTCTCAAGCCAGGCGCGGACGAGGATGTCGTGGCAGTCAATGAAGATCGTCTGTTTCAGGTCGACATCCGCAAACGCGAGCTGTCGCCAATCTACTGGGGCGGACCAACGTACGACGTGCGCCGCGGAACATGGTTTTATGCCGACAGCAGCACTTTGAAGCCATGTGACGAGAACTTGGCGAATCAGATCGAGGAAGGTTATCTCAAAAATCAGCCTTTTCGCAAGCCTGTACATGTTGTACCGCCATTGAATGACAATCACGCCGCCCCGAAGCATGCGTCCAACGATTCGTCAACGACGCAGCCGCAGGCTGGAACTGATCACCTTGGTGTTCCCACTGACGGGACAAGTAGGTCTCGCACTTCGTCCTTTACGGATTCCATAACCAGCGCGTTCACGTTTAGGTCAAGGTCGCCCTCTCGGTCTATGTTGGCGCCGGAGAAGTCTGCAGCCAGTTCACGGTCACCGTCCGCTGATCGCCGACCGCTTGAGGACAAGGCATTGTCGGCGTCTACTGCTTCTTCGTTCTCGACCTCAGGCCCATTGCCTCAGGTAATGCATACTTGGCCCTTGTACGGACCGCACATGGGAAAGTACGTGGTCTATTCAAATGACGCCAGCACTGCCTGGATAATCACGGATGACTTTTACGGGAAATTTGCATCGACAGTATATCAACGGCTCACCGCTGGAGCCAGCATGGGCGGTGTCAAAATTGTTCGTGGCTGGTCAAATACGAAGGCCAAGGCAAAACCACAAGCCAGCACCGCAGCAGCGGTCAATGGATCCAGTGCCGTGCACTCTGATTCAGAAGATGACGCCGCCGCTGCTGGATCTTCTTCTAAAGTCAGACCAATGACTAAAGACCCAGCCCAGGCCGCTGCCGAGCTAGTTGAGGCGATTCATTCATCAAGAATTAGTAATACAACGACACAGAACCAAGAGGCCGCCGATGACACCGTTCTGGAGGATCAGATGGCCAAGGACTATAATCCAGATGAAGACGAGGACCAGAATCGTGAGATCGAACATCTGGTTCTTTGTGTCCATGGAATTGGCCAGAAGCTTGGTCAACGAATGGAAAGCGTTAACTTTGTGGGGGTATTTTCC
This sequence comes from Lipomyces sp. NRRL Y-27488, assembly GCA_030556275.1. NCBI lineage: Eukaryota > Fungi > Ascomycota > Lipomycetes > Lipomycetales > Lipomycetaceae > Lipomyces > Lipomyces sp. NRRL Y-27488. Next base: position 63,498 of record JAKTPS010000012.1, on the reverse strand, counting down.
TGCCAATGTTGTTATAGTTTCCTTTTTCTTGGGCTGACGATGAATAGGACATCAATAACTTTAGGAAAACAATGAAGTCCGTGTACGCGACATCTCCGGATCTCCAGACACTCAACGGCGAGACAGGAAATGATCCGAAGAAATCAAATTCCCGAGTTCAGGTCTTGCCAGTCTGCTGGCGGCATAGCATTCAGTTTGGACTGAGAGCTGCAGATGACGAGGACGGCTCGAAGAAGTCGGCAAAGGAACAAGATATTGGGGATATTGACAACGACCGGCCTGTGGAAGACGGCAATGCTACACTGGAAGACATCACAGTCGAGGGTGTACCTGCATTAAGAGGGTGCGTTTTGATTTCTTAAGATCCGGCGTCTGTGATGGGTACTGACGTTTCTATAGAATAATTTCTGAGGTATTGCTGGATATTCTACTCTACTACCAACCGAACTACCGTGAGAGAATTATGAAGAACGTTGTTCGGGAATGCAACCAAATATATAATCTTTTCAGAAAATGGAATCCGACCTTTAATGGAAAGGTTAGCGTCGTGGGTCATTCGCTCGGCGCTGCCATTGCGTTCGATATTCTCTGCAGACAGCCAGATGTCTTGCCTGGCAAGGCAGTGGCGAAATCCAAACACAGCGAGAATCAGCAGCAGCTGCAGGAGTCACTCAGTTTTGATGTTGATTCGTATTTTGGCTTGGGTAGCCCAGTTGGATTATTTCAGATGCTGAAGGGTAAGCGCATTGCTCCTCGGTTTGGTGGTGCAAAGGTCGATCAGTCAGACAAGAGCTCGCGTTCATACAGCAATGAATCTCCAGCCGGCAGCAGCTCCAAGGAGTCGCCGGCATTCGCTCGTCCGCGCGTCGAGGATGTCTACAACGTATTCCATCCTGCTGACCCCATTAGTTATCGTCTCGAGCCGCTTGTCGTGAAGCGGATGGCCGAGCTCAAGCCTCAGCCCATTCCACCCACGCGGCGTGGGATCAACAACCAGATTGCGAATCTTGCGGAGCTAACGTCGCGCGTGGCGCAGAGCGCGTCGAATATGTGGTCCAGTGTGGCCTCCGGGCTCGCAAGCTCGATTTTGAACAAGTCGTTGGGGTATGACACTGGAGATGCTGCGGGTGCCACTCCTCCGACGTCCGCGACGGACGGTTCTGCCATGGGCGGTGGTAGTGGCGATGGCGGGCCACCAGCGTCCGGTGGTTCCGGTGTCGACCAGTCTTTTTTGCAAGAGTTGGCGACGACGATCCACAATCCTCCCAATTTGGCTTCCGCTACCACGACAACCGTTGCTGTAGAGACTTTGTACTCCCGATTCCAGCAGGAAAGCGGAAAGCTTACGAAAGCCGCTGACGACCATGCCCGATTGCAGCATGACGAGGAGCAACTACGAGGCCTAAACTACACAGGCCGGCTCGACTTTGCTTTGTCAGAGGGATACATGGACATCACGCTTCTGTCGTCACTGGGGTCGCACTTGGGGTATTTCCGAGACGCGGACGTGGCGAGTTTCGTCATAGGACAGCTTCTGGCTAGGCCGTACCCAAAGCAAATGAAAAGCATGAGGACGGGCCAGCTGGGAACTGCGTCATCGGCGTCGGGCCGTGGAAGCGGCAATGGCACGTCCAGACGCGCAAGAGGATGAGAGCTGTGGTCATCTTTGTTCACTTTGTCCTCTGGCTGGAGTTTTGTTTTTCATCGTGAATTACTAATAAGAATATTCTTTTTTCTACGTCACGGACAGTCTATTTTGTACATACATACATAAAATCATACTCTAACAAAGTGACTAATAGCACATGTACCACGCTGACGGAATTAGAGGATAGGGAGACTAGTGTGGAGGGGCGACTAGTGTGGAGGCGATGCGGTTGGCACTCAGCCGTGCACCGATTCGTAGTGTGGGGGCTGCGGAAAATTGTTAATCCTATTTGAGAACACGGACATGGTTAACCCGCGGCCGAGCATCAGTCGAGGTCGGTTTTTTTATCTCCCTCGCCTTTCCCATTGATCCAACTTCTGCATACACGTTTCAGACGATTCAGAGCTCTTCTCGATATCTCATAACTCAGAAAAGACATGGCTTCCAACGATTCACCTGTCCGAATTGGACTCATCGGCACTGGCGTAAGTTGAAAAACTATTTTCCGGGCTCCGGCCGCCATGCTTGTCGGCCATCACTAACGAACCACCTCCAGATCTTCGCCACGCAGCGCCACTACCCCGCGATTGCGTCGATTCCGTCCGCGACGGTTACGGCGTGCGCAAACCGGTCGATCGCGAAGGCCGAGGCGTTCGCGGCCGAGACCGCGCACCTCGCGCCGGACAAGGTGTACTCGTCGCTCGACGGCCTGCTGGCCGACCCGGACGTGGACGCGATCGACGCGCTCCTGCCGTCCCAGTTCACGCTCGACGCCGTCAGCGCCGCGGTCGCGGCCGGCAAGCCGATCGCGATCGAGAAGCCGATCGCGGCGACGCTCGCGCAGGCGCAGGAGATCGTCGCGATCGCGCGCGGCACGGACGTGCCGGTCTGCGTGCTCGAGAACTTTGTGTTTTGGAACGCGGTCGGCGAGATCAAGGCGCTGCTGGGCGAGATTGGCGACATTGTCTACTTTTCGCACTACTGCACCGCGCCCTGGAACCCTGACAGCCAGTATCTGTCGACCTGGTGGAGGCAGAAGCCAGAACATGTCGGCGGGTTTCTCTCAGGTATGCTCTGCTCTGCCGTGCCGAGGACATGTATGCCCAATGATGCTGATATTCGCTTTGAAATAGACGGGGGTGTTCATCAGGTTGCCCTATTTACTGAAATCCTTGGCGAAGTGGAATCGGTATGCCATCCCTTGTGTTCATTTCACGCTTGCATAGAGTGCAATGGGAGCTAACTTTATCGCAGGTCTCTGCATTGACTACGCAGGTGCGCAAGGAGTCCGGTGACGTTGATTCGTTAGCCTCCACGCTCAAGATGAAGTCTGGCGTCATGGGCAACTTCACCTACACATCCGTGAGTGCCTCGCGTCTCATTTACTTTTATGTCCGTTTGAGCCTGGACCTTGCCGCTAACGAGAGCACTAGGCCCTGTCGAACCCGCGCATAAACAAGCTCTCGATCCACGGCACGGAAGGCACGATCATCTACGACTTCTCCGACAAGGCGAACGCGACGCTCAAGCTCTTCACGCCCGCGACCGCGGCCCTGCCGGACGGCTGCAAGGCCTTCCCGACCGCGCCAAACGTGATCGAGGGCCTGCCGCTCGAATTCGAAAACTTCGCGGCCGCCGTCAAGGCGAAGGACAAGTCCCTGTTGAAGGTCCCGGCCGAGAAAGGATTCCACCATTTCGCGGTCATCGTCGCGGCTGTCGAGAGCTCGAAGGCGGGCGGCACTATGCTCCCTGTTGCGACGGCCTAAATGGGTGGCAGCGAGAGGCGTTTACTATTATGCAAGGACGACAGGCGCGATATTGTATTTTTGACTAAACAGAAAATAAAGTCGGGCTGATTACAATCCGGTTCAACATTTTCACATCATTACTATCTACTGATAGGCTGTAACTTATATGAATGCCCTCAAAAAGAGTAAATTGCGGTCTGTAAGTGACAATGAAACAAAGCAAAACACAACGACAGTAAAGAAAGATCACAAGGTACACGTTTAACCAGGCAGTTTCTTCCTCTTTCCGACATGCGCCTGGAAACCAGTCTTAATTCCACTGACGGACCGTCTACTTCCACACGAGTCGCAAACGACGAAGTATAGACGGTTCTCTTTGGCGAGCTTGGTGTTGATGGACTTGCATGTCTTGCAAGTAACGTATTCGACTGCAGAAATAGTTAGCAACAACTTTTTGTGATCGAAAAGGAACAATAAGAGTCAAAGCATACCGATATAACGTCTCAAGACGTTCTCAAGCTGCTTCTGCTGGAATCGGCCCTTGATGACCAGCCGCGCGCTGCCGTCGACGGAGCCGGACGTGCCCAACTCAGCAAACAAGAACTGCATGACGTGTTCGTACGGCCGGTGCATGCGTTCCGAAATGTTCTGTAGATTCGCAAAGATCGTCTTCTTGTTGCCCTCGCGCATGACGCTTGGCGGCGGGATCTTGTATCTCTGGCCACGCTCGCCGGCAAGCTCGGGGTTGTTCGTGCGCAGGATCTTGAAGAACCGGTGGAGCAGCTCGTCGTAGGTGTAGTCCCGGTCGGAAGTCAGCCAACCCGCGACCTCGTCCTCGTCGTCCTCCTTGCCGAACGTGCCGTCGTCCTCGCCGTCCGCCGGCTCGCCTTCCTCCTCGTCTTCGTCGCCGACGCCGGCCTCCTCGAGCTGCTGGTCAAACTCGGACACGTCGACCGCGACTTTTTTCTTTTTCTTTTTCTTCGAGAAGTTGAAATCCTCGACCTCGTCCTCGGCCGGCGCGGCACCACTCTCGGGAGACGGCGTCTCGGCCGCCGCGGACGACGACGATTTCTTCTTCTTCTTCTTGAGCCCGGCAAACATGTCGGTTAACTCGTCAACGGCCGGGTCAGCTGTGGGACGTTGCATTGTTAGCATATACCGGACGGATCATCGTCCAGGAGCAGAGAAGGCATGGAGAAGGAACCACCCACCTGTTGACTCCGTCGCAGCGGGCTCGGCATCATCAGTCTCCGTAAATGACACGGCTTTCGATTTCTTTTTCTTCTTTTTCAAACTGGGATCGAAATCCAACTGCGTCGAGACGAACCATGCAAGTTAGAGAACAAGGCCCAAGAACAATGCTAAGAACGAAGTAAAAAAAGGACGCAGACACGCCAGGCGCATCGAGTGATCAAACATACCTGCTCCTCTGCCAAAGGCGTCGTGGCCTCTTCAAGAGATTCCATACTCGATTATCGCCAAGATAAACCTGGGAAGACAAGGAAATATGTAACAAGAAGAGACGTGGATGGATGACTCGTTCTTGCGAAGATTTGCGGCGAATTTTCTTGAGCACGTCTGACACAAGCCCCTTCATGAGTGTTTGCTCAGGCTTGCTTTCTTGAGTAAATTTCTATAACTAGCAGTTTATCTGCTCAAAGTCAATGTAAATTGGGGATACTGCTAGCTGGACACTACTTTGTCATGATAGTCACCGTCGATGAAATTAACGGAGTTTGACAGCGAGCAGCAGGCCATGGACACCAAATTTGGCGACAGGACGCAGCAAACATCGGTTTGGTTTCCAGTCACATTTACGGGCATGTGCGAATTTTCAACAGTCAATATATTAAGTGCCAATTAGTCGTCCGCCATAGTCAATACAAGCAATCCAACCTGTCATCGTACAAACACTAGTATAAACATTACTCGTACAAGACTCTCTCAGATTAACACCCACCAACAAAGAAAGCATGAAGTTTTAGCATTAATCCAACCAGCTGGATGTAATCCCCGGTAAACAAGAGAAATCGACATCCCCTTATTCTTCAATCTCATCCATCTCCTGCTGAGTAGTAGTAACGTTGTGTTGCTGCGCCCACTGCTCCTGGCGCGTCATGGGATCGCCAAGCATCCGCCGAATGAAGGAGGACATACCGGCGGCAACGATGCTGAAGCCGACCATCGCGAACATGACCATGTTGCTGTTCCTGTAGTGGTTCTTCGCGTCCGCGGGCCAGCCGCTGTACAACGCATACGTCGTGGTCACGGAGCCGAGATTGCCCAGGCCGGACACGACGGCGGTCGCGACGGCCGTGCCGACTTCGCCGTGGCGAGGCTGGAAGATCTCGGCCGTCCAGGTCATGCAGATCGGCACGGTCGGGCCGAGGCCGAAGCCGGTGATGAGCAGGCCGACGTAGCGGGGCCAGGAGTGCTTGGCGTATGTGGTCACGATGAGACCGGTCATGATAACGAGGCAAGGCCCGGAAAAGAAGATTGCACGGTGGTTGTGTAACTTGTCCGAGAAAGCGGTGACTATGAGAATGGAGATGAGATCGCATATCCAGATAGGCGCGGTAAGCAGAGACAAGTCGACGGACGACCACTCTGGGTTGATGGAACGGATAATGACCGTTGCGTAATTCTGAAGACCGATACCGGTACCGACAACGCCAAAGTACATGAGAACAAGAGGGTACAATCTGATGTCGGTCATGACTTTGACAAAGTCCTTGAGCGTCCAGGTGTGGGCGGAATAGGTCGCCCTCATGTCGACGTAGTGCATCTTCGAGTCCGCCTCGTTCAAGGCCGGCTTCTGGTGCGGAATCAACCGACGCCAACCAACGCGCGGAACAGGCTTCAGGCTCGGCCGGTCGGGCAGCCACCAGAGAAGAGAAACGCCGAGGATGACGGTTAGGAGACCGTAGATGAGAAACATCCAGGCAAAGCCGGTCAGGCCGCGGTCATTGTTCATGTACTGGAAGCCAGCAGACACGAGACCGACGACAGCTGCAGAGAGCTGCGCTGCGGTGAAGTAAAAGCCGATGCGTTGGGCGCATCGATGAGGAGGGTACCACATAGTGAGGTAGTATGCCATGCCGGGCCAAAGACCCGCAGTCATGATACCAAGAATAAGACGAAGCAGACTGCACAGACACAATCAGCATGGCTCGATAAGATATAACATAAAGAAGAGAAAAAGACTAACATGAAACTCCAGGCTGCCTTCATGGCAGCCATGCAAGCGCCGACGATGCCGATGGTAGTGACAATGCGACTGATCCAAGCATGAGGGGCAACTTTGGTCATGATCAAATTGAAGGGAAGATCAAACACAACATAGCCCACGTAGTAGAGGGCCAGACCGAGAGAGGTGTCGTGAGCCGTGAGACCCAAGTGCTGAATGAGTGAGTCGCCGGTGGAGGAGTTCATGGTGAGCGCGAGACCAACGTTGGAGCGGATGGCCGACGTAAGGAAGTACAAACACCATAGACCTGAATGGAACAGAGTTAGCTATCATGTTGTACCTTCTCTCTGACCGCGCCCGAGGAAGATAACTCACCAGGAATGATGCGGAAGTCGAGCTTTCTGGTGGGCAAATCGAGCAGGTTGTCAGCAACTGTGCCGCAATGCCGATCTGAGACGATATCAAACACACCTGTAGATCTTGTTCAGCGCCGCTGGGTCCGGCGGGGCAATATCCTCGAGGTCGAGACCGTCATGGGCGGCAAAGCCGACGTTCTCGGGCTCGCCGCGGATATGCGTGGGATGGAGCTGTTTCTCTGCGTCGACGGTGCTGGCCATGTTGGGAGTTCGAGCGAGTGACGGAGACCGGGCAAGCGAGCAAACGAGCGAGCAGGCAGGCCGATCGAAGGAAGAAGACGAGGTGTGAGATAGGGACAGAGACTACGAACGGGGCCTCTATATATATGTGCCGACACGGGACGGGTGGAGGACTGGAAAGGATGAGCAAGACAAGAAAAGAGAGTGGGATGTCTGTCGAGAGATGGAAGCGACAGTGCTGAGGGTTGTCGGGCGGCGGGGTTTTTTTTTCTTGGACCATGGCGCAATTGACTTTTGGGCCTACGACACACTTTAAATGAGCGCAAATGGCTTTTTGGCGTTCGTTGTGATCGTCCCCAACACAGAAGATGCGCCGCCCCACAGTCTGCAGTCCAGTCGCCGCAGACGCCCGGCAGGCAGCGCGGTGGGCGGGATGCAGGACAGTCGAGGAAGTCGCTGGGCCCTGTTGGGCTGTCGGGCGACGATGAAGGCGACGACGGCGACGGCGATGGCGAGGTCGACAGGCGTCCATGGGTCCGAACTGATTGTAGAACCGTTTCCGTTTGGTTTGGACGGCCTTTGGTTTGGACCTTCAAGGGCCCATCGACTTGGGCGGCGAGGACGAGACGAAATAAATATCCCCCCCTCCCCCACAGGGCTGGGTCACGCTCGGCTCACGCTCTGTGACCCAGCGCTGTGCCTCGCTTGCCTCCTCGAGGACGCTCACTTCGACAACTTCGCCCTCGTCGGCACGAAGTCCAAAGGTCCCACCCCACTTCGCCCACTGCCCACTCGCGCTCTCGCTCGTACCGTCCGTCCGCCAGGCCGCGTCCTCTCCGCCGTCTGCGGGCTGCCATTGGTCGACTCCGTCCTCCCGGTCCGCTCGCCCACCAGCGCTCCTCCGCGAATTTCTCCGGCGTCGCGCAGCTCTCGCTTCCACGTCAGGGGTAGCGGCAAATCTTTTTCTGGCCCCCCTCCGCCACCAGCAGATGCATTTGCGTCATCGTGCCTGCCCTCGTCAGGGCCCTGACCGCCATCATGTCCCATTCAGACCGACCTCGACTGGAGGAGCTCGGCTATTGGTCTCGAATGTAATAGTCAGAGCTCATGGCCCGTTCGCAATCAAGCCCTGCCCGGTTGAAGTAACTTCACTTTCGACAATTGTTGTGCATTAACCGCAAAGCTATAGCTGTAAAAAAAAGGCGCAATGGCAGCAACCCAACAACTTCCCAACCAAGCCGTCTTCGAATTCAGTCCTCCACTCCAACTCCAAACTCCCCCATCACATCTGCAACGCGCACGCCTCTCGTATCCGCAATCTAAAATTAAAGAAACGCACACGCACACGTTAGCTCTAACTGCATCTCGGTTATCTGTTTTGCCAAATTGCTTGTCTTGCCATTCCCAACAGACCGAGACCTATGTCACGTATTTCGTTGTACTCTTTTAAGAGCTTGATATGCCGTCTTATCGTCACCGCCGGATCGGGTTCCCTGTAAACAAAATTCACATAAGCATTATCAAGACAAACGAGCAAGTCCGACTGAAAAAATACTTTAGCGTCTTGATCACACTGTCGTACTCGGCTTGCAGCAGCCCTAGTTCTTGCTGCCTACTGTCGACCCGAGCACGGATAATATCCTCCTGCAAAATATTAATCCAGTGAAAGTAGTCAGCCAGTCAGTTTCTTCATCTTTCACTTTCCAACACATAATGGCGGTTAGTAGTTACTCTCGTCTTGGCCACCGGCACAGCCGACCTGTTCTCGTTGTCGACAAGTGCATTCTCGTCGACAGCCAAATGAGACTCCACGGACGCGGCAGAGACAGACAGTGACGAGTGCAATACTGGCGAGAGACCAGAATGACCAACCACAACCAGTGGTTTCGAATCAAACGGATCGTCCACTGAACCAGATGTCCTGACGCGTTTGCTCTCACGCGTCGTGACGACCAGATCCGGGCTGCGTTCTGGCGATCCGTTTCGCGAGACACGTTCATCCTCGGAAGTGGCAGTCACGGGAGCCAGTTCAAAAGGATCCGAAGGGCTCATCGCGACCGGCTGCGTGGAGGGCGCGGACGAGATGGGATCACAATCCACGATCGCCATCTTATGGATCGCTGCCGGTGCGTCAACGTTGTCATCAAATGAATTGATCAATTCATCGCGCTCTTTCAAATCGCATTCGTCCTGTACAGTCGCACACTCTGCATTTGCTTCATCACCGCGCTGCGCTGTGGTAGCTGCGGACGCGTCGATGACCGTCACTGCCTCATTCGAGACTGATATAGAATCTCCACTGCCGGCAACGCACTCGTCAATAATGTGACCGATTGTAGCTGTAGTACTCTGCAGATAGTCGCAGTTCTCGGCACCCATTTTTGTTTGGTGTGTTGTCTAAAGCAATCTCGTACAAAGCGCACGTAATCTGAACAGCAACGCGATGAGAGTCGCGAGTTGTGATATTGAAGGGCCAGCCCTAAACCTTTGCGCGGCTCGTGTCATTTTTGTCAAGCCGTTCCGGGGAAGTACGACGACCAGTCCTCGGCCAAGGCAAAGTCGCAGTTCACGGCAAGCTGCTTCTCAATCAAGGCGGTGGCTCTTCGTACTCAGAACGGCTGGCATAGAATAACAGGCGGGGAAAGTGAACGTCACCTGGAACCACTCGCAGACGACGTTCGAATCGAGCGATCACAGCCCCCGGAGCCGCTTACTTTCGTGCTGATGTCGACACCTCAGTCCTTCGACCCCGCGACCGCGAGCGCGGTCCTGAACGCGGCCAAGTTTCCTCGGTCCGGCGAGCCGAACGACGCGAACCTGATCGCGTACGCCGAGCGCACCGTCGCGTTCTTCACCCAGCGGCGGCTTCCCGACCGCGTGTCAGCACGGGCGCTGAGTGACTTCCTCTACCGCGCCGCCGCCAAGACCTACCATTGCCAGCCCATTCTGCGCTGCCTCGTCACCGTCGTGTCGGCGCTGGGTAATTACGACGAGGCCGAGAAGGCACTGGATACGTATCTTGATTTGGCGGCCAAGGGCAGGGTTCGTGCTCAGAAGGGGTCGGTGTTTGTTGAACTTGACAGCCCGATCACGACAATGAAAACGGCCACGCAGGGCCTCGACATGACTGTGCGCTATTGTCGGGATTCCAGGAAGTCAAAGGCAAGGGCCGATATTCTTAAGGAATGGATTGAGGTTGTGCGAGAAGACCACGTTGGAGAGGACGATGCCGACTCGGGTGAGTCCTCGGTGAATGAAGCGCTATCCCGAGCATGGAGAGCGTACGGCTCAGCACAAGTTATTGCAGCGAGACGATCGCTGGATAAACCGTCTCGAGATGCTAATACCGGGCTCGCCAAAGAAGCATATGAAGCGGCATTGTCGTTATCCGATAAGGACAGTGCCACCTATTACGAATACGCCATGCTGGTCGCCGAATATTTCCACGATCTTGATCTCGCAGAACAGCTTTCGCGGCAAGCCCTTGATCTTGATTCAGGAAACCTCGGCGCAGCTCACTTACTCGCGCTCGTTTTGACCGCAAAGGAACAGTTCGAGGAAGCGCGGACCGTGTGCGGCGACGCCGTGCGCGACACGGTCGGCGAAGCCAGACGGAGGCTGTCGCTAGTCGACAAACGCATGGTTCTGCAGATCCACATGACCGACATGGCACTGACTGAGGTCACTGAAGGCGTGCAAGCCGCTCTCGAGACCGTGTCTGATGGCATTTTTGCCGTGTATAACGATCTCTTTACATGGGATGAGGACACGGTCGAGTCGCAGATTCACGAGGCCTCTACGTCCGCAATGTCATTTCCAAAACAGCAGCGGCTACCTCCCGTATCCGAGAAGCGACGGAGCCTGGTTGTCCCACCCGCGTCTCCTCCGACAATCGATGGCACGGCGGGCGATGGGACCATTCCCGAAGACGACGACGAAGACGGCGACGAGGACGATTTACCGCCCCTGCAAGTCCCCGCGACCGCAGCATCCGAGGGCAGCTCGTCGTCGAGCGGTTCAAGTCGAAAACCAATCTCGCCAAAGGAGCAGCAAATCCTCGACAGACTACCCCAAGACCTGCTCTCCAGCGCCACGTCGCTGCCGACCGCTCTCCTCGCGGAAATGCGCCTGTCGCCGTCGAAGCCGCGAAGCATCCTGTCCAAGCGGAGCGTGATCATCCCGCAGTCTCTGCGGCGCAAACTCTCGGACGCGTCCCTTCGGTCGCGCAAGTCGACGCGCGCGATGCGGCAGACGATCACGGCGTCCAACATCATCGAGAAGAACAAAGGCGGCGCGAACCGCGTGCTGCGGAACAGCATGAGCGTGGACGAGGCCGAGCTCGAGACCTTCAGCAAGCAGTGCCTCCGCGAGATCTGGCTCAGCGTCGCGGGCCTGTTTCGCCGATGTCAGCAGTGGACGCAGAGCGCGACCGCTATTATCACTGCCACTCAACTAGGCGGAGCAAAAGAAGATACCTTTGCGGAGGTACGTGTGAACTATTTCCGGTAATTTTTGGTTTAATCGACGCCGAACAGAAGCTAACATTGCATTTTATTGCAGCGCGGTCTACTTATGCTTGCTCAAGATCGATCAGATCAAGCCATCGAAGCCTTTGACGCGGCCTTAACCGTGTCGATCGATTACGTTCCCGCCATAATAGGCCTCTCGGCCGTCCTCCTCGGCCTCCCCAAGAAAGACCAGCCCATGGCCCGCGACCGCGCGCACGTGCTCCTTGAAACCACGACGAGCCTCGAAGGCTGGGACGCGCCCGAAGCCTGGCTGCTTCTCGGCCAGGTCTACGAGGAGATCGAATGCGCCGACCGCGTGCGCGAGGCGTATTGGCGGTCCGTCGAGCTGGAGGAGACGCGACCGCTGAGACGCTGGAGAGCGGCGTGGATGTGGGACACGCTTTCGTACGATAATGAGTAACGGATACATGGACGGGCTGATTTTTTTGTGTTGTGTGTTTGAGTGTCATTCGTGCGAGGAAATGATGGGCACCTGTTTTGAGGATAATGTGTCATGTGTCGTTCGATATGATGGAATAGAGAAAGGCGGAAGGATTGTTTGGGAATCTAAAAGTGAGAGCATCATCCAGGCGCTTGATTTCGCTGAGATCAGAACTTAAGCGTCTTCTCGTCGAGGAGAGACCGCACACAAACCACGCACAACAAACATAACCGTTTGACTGACCAGAAGTGGTCTGAATATAGGTATACCGACGTCGTCGAGAGCCAACCAAGGATGCGGTTGAATATATACGCAACATCGTCGTATAACAACGAAGGATGCAGTTTCGATTCCTTTTCCATCTCTCTCTTGTAATTAAGAAAGAGCAAATCTAAATAGATATATGCCACAAAGAAGTTTTCAAATAGCAAGTAATTATTCAATTCCAGCAAAGCAAAAAAGAGGAAAAAACGACAAGAGTAAAATAAAAAATTAACCGTGATACAATCAAAACCTGTCACTACCAACAAAACAAAATAAAGACGGCAGGAATTTGCCTATCTACCTGTCTTCGGCCCACTCGTTCTCGCGCTTGATCTGCTCCTCCTCCTCGGGAGTGAAATCGTTCTGGATGTTGAAGGTGCGGCGGATCTCCTCAGCCGTCTTGCCCTTGATCATGTTTGCGACGGTCTTGCAGCCAACTTCGAGAAGAGCCTTGATGTCAAGGTAGTTTGCAGCCTGGATTCGCGTGTGCGTGTCAGACTCCGATTACTTCACAGCAAAAACAAGAGACAATGCGCTGCATAGACACTGCAGAACAGAAGACATAAGGAAAACTTACAACAATGATCTCGAAAAGCATCTCCTGGTCGACTTGCATGAACTTCTGATCCCACTCGTCGATGTCGGTCAACTTCTTCCGCGGGTCTGTCTCATCCTCGTTTACTAGAACAGGATCGGACTTGTGGCGCTCGCACCACTCGAGCACTTTTTTCAGAACATTCGCGTTGATCTATACAACGAAAAATTAGCTACCTGTCGGTGATATAACAAAAAAAAAGCACACCCAGTAAGATGATCAATATGTGAGCACCCCACACGGATGTACTACGTCATAAAGCGAATACAAGGCAGCAAGACTTACATTTGGAATAGGAATCTCAGTACCAGCCTCGCCCGCATCTATGATGGTTTCCGTGAACGCGTTAGTAACGATACAAGTGGTACTTCACGACCATCAAGGTATGAATTGAACCCGACGTGGAAGGAGAGGGGGGGGGGAAACCACACGCCAACTCACCCTCGATCATGTGCTTTATCAAGACTGACCGCTCCGCGATCTCCCTGTCTATGGTTTGCCTTAGTATCAATCGCGTTGTGCCGTGTATATCTCGGGTGCATCCTTCATACCAACTTTGAACGTCTCGCCATCGGATGAGATCAACTTCACCATTGTAGTGTGCTAATATTCGGAAGTCTTCTATTTCGTTGCGGCTACCTTTAGTGAACCGGCTGAAATACCAATTACAAAGGTAGAACAAGTTGCAATATATAATCTAGCGTAGAAGAATCTGCAAGATAGTATTATTCCAGAAGACTAGGAAAATTGGAAACAGGGCTTTAGATGTAGTAATCCAGATATCACAGTCGGATTGGCAGTAGTGCCTCTGTAAGTTACCCTGTGTGGGAATACGCCATATCTCTCTGCACTTGCGGCCCCAAATGAATTAGCAGTTAGACCAGACCTCCTCAACTTCGACAATCACGTCACAATCACACTCCTTCAAACTAGTTGGCTGTCATTTATTTAGAAATCAGCACTTCTTTTCTGTCGTTCTTCTTTGCTTACTGCTAACCAAGAGTTGGTTGGCTGCATGGTTTGGTATTTTCAGTCTGTTTACGAAGAACTCGTCATTGTAGAAACGGCATGTTTCTATCTATACGTTAATCCCAGAAAAAGACGGCTTAGGGACTAAAAAGTGATAGATCAGCACATAAACCTGGTTGCAATATATATGAAGTCCAGTTGAGCATTGAAACTCATTCTCATACGGGCCCAACCCACGCTTCTCTTCTTTCCATTGCAGATTGTGTCTCAGCACGCGGCCGAAAAGAGCGAGAGCCCATGACGTCGATCGCCAGCATTTCCAGGCTTATTTGTTCGCACTGACTATGGCACTAAGCTGCTCTGACTATGGCACTAAGCTGCTCTCGTAATTGAGCCGCGACGGCTGAAACTGCAATTTGCATATTTTCTCTCAACAGGAAGCAACGACCGTTCTTGCTATTTTAATTGAAACCATGCGCATATCGACGCATGACAAAGCTTATGGGCTTGTTCAGCATAATGTGAGGTCACACACTAAACTACTCAACATGATATGTCCAGCTCATTTTGCACCACAGTCTCACGTTGGCTCTCGATGCGGTCGGTTCCTGTGTGCTGGAACACGACGTCATCGACCTCTCTAGCGTTCTATTGTGCTGCTGGAGTTCGGCACAATGAGTAGCAGTACTTGCGTATATGCAACTTCACTGCATCTGAGTTGTAGATTCACGAAGTAAAAGATTAATTTATGCTGTGTTGAATTATATTTGGGTCTTTTCCCCGAGAAAACTTGCATAAATCCCCGAGGTCCAGCTGAGGCCAGAGAGCCTCAGCTGCAACCCCAATTTGAATAAAACAAGCTATACCTCATTGGAAATAGCCATATTGAGGCACATCGATAAGTTTGCCTCTTTCGACAATTCTATCTCAGTATCGCAACAAGATTACATATTTTGTATTCCATATTTATAGATACTAACAGCGTATAAAGCTGTCAAAATGGTGAAAGACGTCTATGGGTGTCAGCATACTTTCCGAAAAGCCGCGCCCCCTTGGCAATTCTGACTTTGAACTCACTGATAAATACCAGAAGCTTTCACGATGCGTCTTCTTTACGCAACACCAATTATAATTCTTCAGAAAATGGCTGCGAAAAGGTGGTCCAATGAGCCGGAACTGGGAGAAATTCTTTTCCCAGTGAAATGGGCATGGATACTTGAAACTGTCAAGTGGCACGTCGCTGGGTGAGCCTAATCACCGCAGACTGCAGACAGACACGGGGAAGCTGGAAAAAGTAATCCCTGCTGCTCCTGCATAACCGTCGCGTGGAAGTGCAAGTTACGGTGTCATCTTGTTGCAGAGTCGGCTCAACTAGCCGGCGCATTCGTCACAGAACCAGCCCCCACCGCACTTGAGATGCCGGGATGGAGAATCAGGGTCAGGCGCACTTCCTGTGCATTGTTTGCAAGAGATCTTGTTAGTTTTGTGTAAATTGTTTCTGTATGCAGAGAGCGACTGTGTCTGTGGTGTAAACGGATCGGTACTTGCGGACAGCATGTGCGTTGCGGATAGTTTGCGCTAAAATGAGGTCCACCTGCTTAGTGCACACAACTGCGTATGCAGGGTGACGTTAAAGTTTGACAAGTGGAAGAACTTTCTTTTTTATTTCCGGCCATTGCACGCTTCGATTGCGCCCGTCCAGGTGCAGATGCCCTCGGTTCCGGCTCGTTTTGCGCAAAAGCAGCTACGTTAGTAATAGTTCATTTAACACTTAGAGTAAATTGGCGAGTTTTGCCGAGATAATGGGGGTGAGAAATAGCCGGAAGCTGGCTTCGCAGGAATTGCAAGGACGTCAGATACCGGCCGCGCTAATGCAGTCTAAGAGCCAATATACATTGCAACGCAGCCCAGAGAGCGTCACAGCCTAGCCGTAGCACCACCCACAAACAGATACCGTGCTTCTCTTGCTGTCTTTTCTCACCTGCCCTCTTCTCTCTCGGCTCTTGTATTTCTTTCCTACAGTCCTTCATTTCGTGTGCCTTTCTCCCTCACCGCCCTGGCTCCCTGGCTCAGTTGCATAGTCGACTTCATCGTCTGCCGTTAAGCTTCACTCTGAAGTCCGTGCTGCAAATTGTCACCTATTTGCGTGCCTCTCCATCTGAAACAACCTGGAAATTCGACTGATCCCAGCCCACTCCCTGCTCGAACCGACTTCGCAGGTCATTCGGTGTGGCCTTTCCATTTGCGGCTGTTAAGGCCCTCTTTCCTTACGGGCCACGCGTGCATATTTGCTTGCCAGCTCGCTGGAGTTGCCCTTTTTTTCTGCGCATCGCCGCTTAGCGGCGGCCTTGCCTCATCACACACCCCGATAAATTGGGTCGCGGAGATGAGTATGTCCGCCTCAGTGGCCTTCACCAGCCATCGCCACATATACGAGATTGATTGTTTTGTCAAAGCTAATGCATGCTTTTTGTTACTTGCTAGGTTTAAATCTCACGACGATAATGACCCCATCTACTGTGACCGGCACACTCCCTGTTCCGGACTTACCTCCGTCATCCTCCACCCGCAAAAGCGTCGCAGACAAAAATCGTATGCGATTTGTTGCTTTTATATTATGTAGTGTGTATTCTAACGCTCTTCTCCAGGCGAACGCTTCAGCAATTCCGAAGAACTTGCTGTTATCAAACAACGCCAGGAGCTTCTTGCCAAGCAGTATAAACTATTCTCGGAGCGCCTATTGAAGATAGCTCAGACCAGGTGTGACGCCCAGATCGCGGCCCTAACAAGTTCTCAAGGCAGGGAACAGGCGGCCAACTCGGAAGCCGCGAATGGCATGATTGACATGCTTCTGCAGCCGTACAGAAACGACAAGGCACGCAAGTTGCAGCAGGCGTCGACGGCGAGGCAATTTGAAGAAACTCGGATTGGACGTATAACGACTGCAGACCGTGAAGGTATTTGGCTCACGCATCTGTCTCAGAAGCTGGATTTGCAGCATAGTATGATAAGCACTACGGGGGCACGGATTGAAAAACTAAATCGCGAACGCGATGCCTTGTTGTCTGCAAAGCCGTCATCTTCCGACGACATATACCGGCGCCAGGACCTGCGGCTTGACGATCATGACGTATGGGACGGACCCCAAGTGAAGCCACTGGGATCTGATGAGCAGGCGGCAGACATTGCAGTCATGAAATTGACCACCGCAGCATTTTCGGACCAGTCCAAGGGCTATTTTGACGAAATGGTCCACCAGATGGTCCACGCCATGACGGCAGACATTGAAAAGCACGGGCCGACTCCGGATCCTGAGTCCAGTGATGACGGAGTATCTGACGACGGACCCAGTGACGTTCCCCACAACGCTATCGACGCATTGTGCGCGGCAGCTTCGTACATTGAGAACGATGCCCAATCTCCCGACTTCAAAGGCGAAGCCGACAAGCAATCGCCGGCCAAGCCTGCAACAATAATCGAGCAGGCGGCTCCTTCAACGAAGCTGAATCCGGCCAAGGTTGCAGCACCCAAACAGAAACCAGCGTCCCCCCGAAAGGTGCGGCAGTCTGCCAGTGCGTCTGTCGCTGCTTCGAAGGCTGCCGCCGAAGCGCCGCGGAAACGGCAACGGCGGTCAAGCAAGCGCGTTGAGGCAGTGAAAGCGGAGCCCGTCATGCCCGAGCCGCCTGCTAAGGCAAGAGGAGCTAAGAAGACACCAAAATCCCTGCATGCAACAACGACGGAAAATCAAGACCCGCAACGTCAGAATCCTTACGGAAGTTATCCTGCTGGTGTAGCAGCTGGGCCTCCCTCTCAGCCGGTATTGCAACATGCCCCTGCTCCGGGAACGTATGGTTACCCGCAACAATATAACCCGCCTCAGTCTTATGGCACATATGGACCGGTGAGTAGTGCTGTTCAGTATCACGGCACATACTATGCACAATCGGCGAGTGAGCCTACAAACCACGGTTCTCAACCATACTCACAGCCTTCGACTTATTTGCCGCCTCCACAGCCCGGCTACAGCCATCCGCCTGGATATCCGCAGGCATACGCGAATACTGGTAACATGCCAGACAGTAGAGGTTATGTCGTGCCGGCGTCCACACCGGACTACTATTCGTATCCGCAGCAACAGCCACAGCAACAACAGCAACAGCAAGTTCACCCACAGTACTATAGGCACTATGGGGATGGCAACCAACTGCAGTCGTACCCTTCTGCTCAGACACCTCAGGCGTACCCTCCGTCGAAAGACCCAAATTCTTATACCACGGACAGACAGCAATATTATTCGTCGCAACCTCCGCAGTACCAGCGTCAACAACAACAACCAACAGTGCTGCCACAGCAAACCGCTCATCCCCCCTCTCTCGCGTCTGCTCCTCCGCCTCCACCTCCGGACACTCCATCGTCAGCTGCATACTACGAACGGCACCGCACGTCTCCTGTAGCGAAGGCTCAGCAGCCGGCTACAGTTCCACCAACACAGTATCCGCAGCCGATGCCGCACGACGAGAAGTATTCTCGCACTGATTATATGCCTTACCAGGACAAGGTACGTTTTCTTGTTTCCATGGACGCTGTTATGACTGTGACCGTTTGCTGATTGCCATTTTTGTCTCTTAGAGTTATTCCCAGCAAGGTGCCCCGCAACCTGCACAACCTACTTCACACGCCCCACAGCAGACTTCTCCGCAGAATCCTACCCCACAACAGCAGAGTTACATGCCGATGCAATACCGACCCGGCCCGGTTTATGCCGGCCAAAGACAGACAGGGCTGACTCAGAAGCCACATCAACGACAGCAGCAAAAGCAACAGCCGTCTCCGGCATCTAAGCCGAAAGCAGAGAGGGGCCGGATTGGCAGTTATGACGCCGGGCATCACGCCTCGCACGACGGTTCCTCTGAACAGCAACAACAGCAACGGTGGCATGGGCAGCAGAACGCTCAACAATCTTATCAGAGTCCTCGTGCTCCTCCTCGGACAGCCCAGCCGGTCGCATACCTTGTCCCCCAACATCAAGTTGCACATCAGGCAACGCAACGACAGAAAGATTATGGAGTACCTCCGCTGCCTGCTAACTACTTCGCCAGCAGTGCCTATTCAGCCGAAGGCTACTACAATTCGCAGTCAGCAGTTGCTCATGGACCCAACTTGCTGCCCCAACCTCAACAACAACCGAATCCGGAGCATGCATACGCGAACCATCCGTACTACCAGCATCAAGATCCACGGGCTCAAAGTGCGCCATATTGGCCGCAGCCACAGTTTCAGGCTGGAGCACTCCAGACTGGCCAAGGTGGCGTGCCTCCGCCATCTGTTAACCCCGGAGCACGGTACTAGCATCGACAACTTTATTGTGCCGGTTGTCTTGCGTGTTATTTGGCCTAGCTCTAATGCGAAATAGTTTTGATTTTTGTTGGGCTTTATCGTGTCATCTTTTCATTTTTTGTATCTTCAATTGCTGGGAGTCTCTGTAGGGTTTTTGAGCTAAGGAAAGCGATTTCATGGTCTGGCATGGTCTGGGTGTTAACTGAATCGGCAAGTATACTTTGAAATTTTCGTGACGACATACGACTTTGTTCATAATTATCTTATTATAATGTAAAATACAAACACACACTAATTTTCATTGACGACATGGCTGGACCGTGAGCCAACCGACGAGGAGGTCGCAAGAATAGCAAAATGATGCGTCTGGACAGAGAACCGGGCACCACCCGCTGTAGAGTTCAGACTCGGTATACACGACTTCTGAATTGAGGTGCGTACGTCGCCGCAGCCGAGCGCTGGCGGGCAGGAAGTCAAGCTGCCGGTTCCGGAAGACGTTTTGCATTTAGTAGTATTAAGTGGGTTGCGTGCTTTTATTTGTTCGAGAATTCTCCCTGCCAGCCCCGGCTCAGAATTTTTGATGCAAAAACAAAAGACACAACTGGTGTTTTTACAACACTATACCATATGCTGACTCAATCGACGATTTGCACCTCGCTGTCGTGCTCCGTGATGCGCGTCAAATTCGGAGGGTCGAAGGGCCCATGGGGAGGCGCGCTATGATATGCCCGAACGAGACAAAGCGTGGAGTTCTTTGTGTCGGCACGAAGCAAAACGGAACTCAAAGTGTATACCACGTTTTGGCTTTCGCCTAGTCTTAAAGTTTCGGCGCCCGGATTTACATTTTCTCCCTGACGCACACATTTTGCGTCGCGATTTGTTTGAAAGAAGACCAGATATGTATGTATGGGCATGACTGAATTGTGCTGCATGGTTGGTCCTGTTCAGACGCGATCACGCTCATCTCTGAATTCTACTTGGAGGTTAGCATATCGGCGTAGAAACTGATTGAACACAAGCGTGCCTAATGTCTCACCCTAGAGGTACTGCACCGATGTTAGCTTGGCTGATTTGCCGTTTGCAAACTAGGCTATAAAGATAAAACCACTTCTATCCAAATTAGCACCGAAGCGAGCTCATATTGAGAATTGTCTTTCAGATCATCCATCCATCGAGTGCACAGAATCGTTTACAGCTTCAAGATCTTTGCTCATTCCATTCTCTGATGCCCTAGTCGTGTTTGTTTTGTGGAGAGAGTGGCCCATTGCCACACAACGGATACAACATTTGGTCTTGCGATTCTGTTTGATTTGAGGGCCGATACCCAGGCTATGGTGATTTCAGTCCAGTCAGCTCCTTGGGCTAAAAAGCACCCGAATGGACCCAGCGTCTTTCGGAACAAAAAAAACTATCGAAATTTTGCCGACCGACGGTCGTGCTTTTTGACAGAATTGAATTAGTTATGACTTCAAATTACATTTTGCGCAAATGTCTACAATTCAGCTCAAAGCTTTTCTTTGTTAGCAATTTTACTCTTGCCCATTTTCGCGACTTTTCCGAGCGAGCGACAACGTTCTATCCATGCGAATCAAAGGCATTCGTGATACATCAAGGCTATCCGAAAGTAAAGAAGACGATTCTACTAGGTGGAATACAAACCGAATTTGTTCTATGCATACAACTGTAAATCATAAATAGGTCTCCTATTCATTCGACCGTGGGTACAACATACATACAGCGGATTTTACGATATAGCGTGACAACGTCTCTTGCTGTATAGTACAGTACAAAATATTACAACGTATTTAAACAGCTTCTTCTGAGTCGCAATTATCGTTCTACCTTCTTCATCTGTCGACTTCTTGTGTCGCAGAAACTGGTCAATGTCACAATCGGTACCTTGAGGGGCGGTACTCAAGGGGGCACAGGAAAGGTATGATACGACTTAGGGCCAAAGTTAAACGCACATACCCAGCTTGTCTTTCTTGACATTGCAAAACATAAATCCGTATATGTCCAAACATCGGTTGCGGGAAATTTAAGATTAGCTGTCGAGCACGCGTCTGCACGTGAACATCACCGGCTTATTTCACGGGTTGGTTTTCTGCTCTAGTTCAAGACGTATTGTCATAATTGACAGACTATTTTTGTTTTATTTTACTGGTCTGACACTAGGTTACTACTCGCCGCGAAGAGCGAAGCCCGCGAATCCCAGTCATACGCTCCGCTATATCGACGGTCGAATTCCATCGGTGACAATGACGTTCTCGGGACATGATGCGACTACAGATGTATATAGATAGATTCAGATGCAGCGCCGATGTGGTTCGAGAATTTGACAGGCGGATTGGGAAGTTTTCTGACTGCAGCATATGTGTCTTTGTCGCACGCTACAAACAAGTGTGAATAATAGGATCAGCGTCTAGTCAACAAGCAATCGTCGGCACACGCTGAGGTTGAGGAATTATATCCAATCGTCAAACTCGACTGGACAATGTTTTCTAATCCTAAGGAGAGAGTTTCAAATTATATTCGACTAATGCACAATGATTGAATTAGAACAGCGATAATAGCGACAATTTTGCATACATATACATATTTACTACGACTACGAAAAATCCCTTAATGCAACCCTCCAAACGCCTAGTCCTGGTCTATTTTGCGTGTATATCAATTTCTTCTTTTCCCACCATCCCAAACTCAGCTCTGTACTTTCTGTACTTTCTGTACTTTCGCTGGACGACGGCTGGGAGGCCGACTCATATTGATGACGCTTTTTGTATAGAGCTTCATCATAGTCGACACCTAGATCATCCATGTTGATATGCCTGCTGTACGTGTACTCCAGCTTCAAGTAAAACGAATTGTCCTCAATGCGATATAACGACTTCGCTGACACCGGAGCAATAAACAAAATATCAGACAGCAACTCGCCGTCGCCGTTGCTCGCAGTTGCGTTTTTTGAGGTCGCGAGATGCGAAACAAGAGCTCGAATAACTTTGTAGTCCGAGCCCATCATATCCCACATGCGGATTCCTGGGACGCTGGGCGTCTGAGTACTAGCATCTTTGACCATGCTGGACATTGTAGCAACGTCATCAACGCCACCGCGATGCAAATAGGCAACGGCATGTTCACCAAGCAGCCAGTCAGGCGGCGAATACGTCTTCCACCAGATGACATCTCTTGTACTATTTAAATGTTGAGAAACGTAGAGACCCTGCGTTAAGACGACACCTCCTTGGTGATATATACCAAACAAAATCGCAAGGGAGAGATTGAAAATCACAAGAACCCCAATAAGACCCCATTTTATGAATGACTTCGATAGTGCAGCCTGTGGCATCGACGCCGCGGTCAGATACAGCGGAACGGCCGGTAGTAAAAATCTTGCCTCTTGATGGCCAAATGCAGAAAGCACTAATGTCCCAGACACTGCGGAGAGAAAGGGGATCGAAGTTTGTGGACGAATCAAAAAGAGGTACGGTCCTAGGAGCATCGGCAGATTGACCAAGATGTGAGTATAATGCGGGTGTAGACCATGTTTTGCTAAGTTCTCGGTGTGAGAATTGTAAAGAAAATTGTTAAGAGGAGTCAACACTGGAGTGGGAGAGTCATAGTAACGTGTGTCGATGTACACAGCCAGAGCAGAGGTAACGAAGCCAGCAAAGACAATGAATATGATGGATGAGGGACTGCATTTAATTAGCAATTATTCAAAACTGTCATAACACGAGAAATCGAGAAACTCACAATTTAAGGAATTGAGGAATTAGATAGATTGCCGGTAAGATGAGGAATGCAGGAAATGTGATGCGATTGAACACACCAATAGCAGTCACAGTCCCAAGAAGACAGCATGACCAAATGTGGGACGAATGCTTAATTATTTCGGGCTCATTAGTTCTAGGATCAAGACAAACACAGAGCCAACAGACACGTACACCAAAATTCCGGAACGAGATTCGTTTAATTAATACAAGTGCCCATGCCACGAGAATAGTCTCGACCGAATTCGAAAACGTGTGTGTTTGGTATGTCCACGTCACATACGAACTCGCAACAAAGATCAAATAGTTCGCTCGGATTTTAGGTGTGTTTCCAAGTTCCTGTAGCGCCCAATCTTCTGCGATGATGTTAGTACCTCTCGGAGAACTAAAAAGTACGGGCAGGGAAAAGGTACTAACCGAGACTAAACGAGATTAAAAAGAAGAACATGCGCAGGAAGTAGTACACAAGTACCGGGTTTGCATTTGCTACCGAGAAAGTTGAGTATACAGACAGAACTGATTTGGAAAACAATAGTCGGCACTTACACCCAAAAATCCATCGCATAATTGTCATAGGGAACCCGTACGCAAGCCACAACGGTAGTATGCTGCGTATTGGGCGGTCACCGGTGAACTCCCACGTTTTTGTAACGTTCCATCCAAATATGTCGCCTGCGGGGTACAGAAGATTTTGTCAGGTACAGTTCGGGGAAGCACTTGCTCACTCGCTGAAGTTGTCAGACTAAAGCAATCTTACCTGCTATGACTTCGGGACCTTGGAAATGCTCATCTGGATGAATGTAGGATGGAGATATCGTAAAATAAAACCGCACGATGAGGAGGAGCAGATAGGCAAGTCTCCACGACATTGCTCGCAGCGGCCAAGACAGCAGCAAACAACTCAACGAGGGCGGGGCACTTTGGCGGGGTAAAATGCGCGCTAAGACGCGATCTGCAGAGTTCCGCCGAAAGAAACTGAGAACCGTCGACGGAGAACCAAGGAAACGACGTGATCCGGTATCTCTGGCTCGAGGGAATACTGCGCAGAGCGAGGAGGAAGAGGCAAAAGGAGGTTGGGTTGTGGTGTAGGGACAGTGAGGCACTGTTGTACGGTGGACAGTATGTAGTATATACGCGTCGCTTGCCCGTCCTCACGAGCCTCACACGAGCTGCACAATAAAACGTCTGACGTGCGGAACCCTGCAGGGCAAGGGCAGACGCACGCGGGAACCCCGGGCTTTGCCTGTTCAAGGGCTTCCTATTCCTAGTCCCCGTTGCGCAGCCCGTCGGACTGTGACTTTCTCTTCTGCTATACAAAATCCCATGGGCGCTTACTTTTCAATTGTCTTTTGTCATAATTAACGGAGTCGGGAAATCATGGGATTTTGATATCTCGTCGAGGTGTTGCTTCCGTTCCATTCCGGAGAACACGGCACGCGGACGAACTCGGCTTTGGCTGAACCGACGTTTCTCCGGCTGGCTATCTTATCTCTTGGATCTTGGAATTATTGCTTGATTGTTCTTTTGGCCTCTTTGTCAATATTTCGCGTGGCTCGTGAGGTATTTTTTAATGCCATCATCTTTTTTCCACTCCGTCAAGTACATACTCCACACTTGGCCCACTGTAGACTCTGCAGACTGGATATGATACCTCTGTTCATCAATTTATTTCTTCGTTAAGCTTGGTTCTGACGTTATTTGGGTATATCAGCAGATCACTGTTATAAGTTAGACTCCAATTTTGAGCAGTTTTCTTCTCCATTTCGTATGTATGTAGTTCTCTCAACACTTTAGTTCGTACTATGTAACAGTTCCAGATCACGAGTTTCCGGTTCAATATTTTTGCGTCATATTGAACAAAAAATCCCGCACACCTTGAATCATACCTTGGCTAATTGCGCATGCTAATTACCTTCCGCGCATTCAAATGTCTTCGTCTACCGTCATAGCCTTTTTATTGTTCTAGCCAATACATAACAGAATGAAATGTAAAAAATTAAAAAAAATGCTGGACAAAATAGAAAGTAAAAAAATAGTAAAAAAAAATAGGTAACCAAAAATAAAAAAAAGGGGGTCATCCCGGGCTCGATCCGGGGTCACCTGCAGTTTGCAAACACAAGTCAGCAGAGCTTCGTTTCACCCGAAGCAGGCATACTACCACTATACTAATGACCCTAAAACTTACCGAAATTTTTTTCCGGTTTCTGATAAAACTACTTTACTTAGAAGGTTCGAATAAACTTTGCGCTTCTGTGTTGTTGTCTGAGGAAGGTATGTAAATAAAAGACTGTTGTCCTCAAAAATTCGATACAGTACAGGGTACAGCGTCGAAAAATGCACGGGGCATCCTGGGCGATCTAAATACAGAGGACCACGTCAGCAACCGCGGCGCTGTATCCCATACGGGCGCGTGCACCAGTCTGACGGCGCTCAGGAGGACCGATCAGGAATGACAGAACCCGCGAGAAGATCAATTTCCCGTCCACTTTTAAGCGACCTAGATATGCCCTCATGACGTCGACAACTGGAGCTAGTTTTGCTGATGACTGGCAAATTTATTCGGGACAACTCAGCCGGTGGATCGGAGGAATAAAAATTCCATGTTCTAGAGACCATGGCAATAAACCTAAATGCCCCTGAGAAGTAAGATTCAGGCTGTGCACAGCCACGAGTCATGATAGCGCTGACGTCAGCGTGCGCAAATGCCGGTCTTGTGCTCGTGGAGGTCCCCGATCGCCATGGTGTCCCTGGTCTATATAAGCCCCCCGGTCTCCTCCTGCTCCACAATATCAGTTGTTTGCAGTTCAGCCTCAACATCAGTCTACGCTTCACACCTATCAGCAACCACTACATATCATTTATCACAATGGGCAACTGTCTATCCTCCTCATCGTCGTCGAAAAAGGACAGAAAGTCGTCGATCTTCTCGGAGAAGTCACGCAGACAGTCGACCAGTAGCAGTGTTCCACGGGAGCGCCGGCAGTCTCTTGCGCAAATACCGTCGACAGACCCCACGCAGTTCCGCAATCCTTTCCAGCAGCCGGTGACAAGTCGCCATAAGTCTCAGGTCTAAAGCGAGCATCTGTTTATCGTCATCGTTCTGCCAGAAGGAAGCTACTCTCTCGACTCATTTCATGAAGAGGCCGTTTTGGCCTTTCGTTTGCATTTTTAACGACTTCATTTAATTGTATTGATCCGTTTATATTACGTTACGTTAAGGCATCCCCTGGATTTGTTTTTGGTTGGGTTCATATGGATTGTTGTACAGTTTACGGCTACCGTCCCTCAAGTGCCGGTTGAAAGTCAGGGCATATGATCTGACGTCTTTGGTTTTTGTTTTCGTGGAGTTGGAGGAATCGTTAGCACATCGTCTGTAATAACCTCGGCTTAAGGATTATGGGGTAAATATTATAATATAACATGTCTACTACACATCGCTTCTTTGGTTTGAGTTGAAGGACTTGCCACTTTTTTCAACACAAACATTTAAATGTCTGTAGAACATTGATCACGTTGCAGATGGCGTGAATTATGGTTGTCTCAGTTCAATAATTCGAGATCGCGTGTACAGAACTGCTGTTTCTGCTCTCCTGCGAATGCATTATTAGCCGACTAGGCAGTTCGAATCGAATTGTCTTGTGGAGACTCGTTACGGAATGACGCGAAAACAGCATAGGGACATATACAGGAACTGAAAAAGGATTGTGCGGATTGTTCATTGGCTTCTGTCACTGATCAGGCGTCGCAAGGCACGCGCGGTGCGGGGTCTATGCGCCCCCGCAAGGGTCGAGGCGAGTATCATATGTCGAAAGATCGTGATGCCGCCACGCCCACGTATTGTGGCTTGATTTGCGTTAAGCTTTACACTCTAACCTTGTTCCCGGTAAAGTTATCGCCCACTTGGTGTTGAATACTCGGTAGGGTAACGCCAGCACCAAAAGATGAGGATGGCTCGAGTTATGGTCATAGCAGAACAACAGGCCATACCCACTCCCCCAAAGGCATAAGAGTAACAGGAGGGGGGTCAAGGGGTCCGTGAGTGGGAAAAAGATAGACTAAATTTTTGTAGTATTACAAAAAGGAAGGGGGGCCCCGACAGAAGAAGGGACAGAGAACAACCCACTCACAATACACACTACAATAATCACACAATTTTATCTGACACTTGGGCTATCCTCTATTTATCGCTTGAACAGCTGAATACTTCACAAATTTAACAGCAAAATAATTATGACGTCATTACTGAATTAACGGAAATTCCTTCCCAAGAAAATAAATAACCCGAATCTATACCCCCCACCGAGAAGTTGGTCAAATGGCCTCCACTTTCCTCCCGCAGCTGATTCCTCTCATGCAGCTGATTCTATTTAGTTCGCATACTTCGACCTCGCTCTCAACTTATCCCCCAACCGGAGCAGTACAATCGGAATCAAAATCATTAGCGCGGCGATAGCGGCAAGAATGGTGGATCCCCATGCAATCGGAAACCTGCCGTTCTGCGGCGACTTCAAATTCAAAAACATGCTGCGCACGAACAAGGGAAACGCGGCAGCAAATGTAGACCGAAACAAGTCATTGCCGGCGAACACCGACGCGAGATAGCGAGGGTATGACATGCCGAGGTAGGTGAACACGACCTGAAAAATCGGGTAACCGCCCATACAGAAGATGCTACTTGCGATAATGGGTACGATCCAGTGGATATTCGACGTCGCCGTCCATCCAAAGATAAGAAGTCCAATGGGAAGCAACGGCGCGATGAACAAAGCCACATTAAACACGAGCTCCGGAGGCGCGCCCTTAAACAATCGCGGCAAAAGAAAATATCGAAGTGTCAAACAGTATACCACAAAAGCGATCAACACGCCGACGCATATGCCAAAGTATGTAAGCCCAGTTTCAACAAGATTGAACTCGTATATTCCACCAAACACAATCGGGAAGGCCTCAAAGAACGAGTACATCACCGCGTAAACTAAAGCCGTGTAGCTGTTGAGAAAGAATACACCTGGCTCCATAAACGTGATGACGAGAGGACGGACCAGCGACTCGTAAGCAAAACTCTTAACACTGACGGCCTGCTGTTCCAGCTCACTCTTGGTCGTATACCGATCATCGCCGGTAAGCTTCCTCAACCTCCGTGCGCGGCGAGACAGGATTGTATCCGCGGAGGTCTCTGGGAAGAAAAACAACAAGACAAAAAATGAGGCGCCGGCAATCATAGATAATAGCCAGAATGTCCATCTCCATCCTTTAATTTGTACGAACACGCCGCCCAGGAATGGGCCAAAAACGGGTCCCATCACCGTAGACAGGGCCCAAAGTGCCAGACCGTACGGAAGCTGAGTAGGGGAAAGCAAGTCACCCATAGATGCACCTCCGTTCGCTAGTGGAGGTGAACAAAAGAATCCAGTGACTGCACGCACGACAATGAATCCTCCGATGTTCTTGACCAAGGCGGTAGGAATTTGAAGAATAGCGAAGAGAAATAGTGCGGGAATGTATATCCAATTGCGGCCAATAAATGGAACCTCAGACAGTGGAGCAAACAACATAGGTCTAAATCAAATTAGATAAGTTCGATAAATATAAGCCTGTAAAATATATGCCTACCCAACACCATACGCAACGACGAAAATGGAAAGTGGAATCAGGGCCGGAACTTGACCCACATGAAACTCTTCCATGATTTGCTCAACTCCGGGGGTGTACATGGCAGACCCAACGTAAACTGCAAAGGTGAGAAATGAAAGTTGCGCGATCACGAGTCCTTTCTTCAAAGTCGACCAGTTGTGAGGATTTTCGGGATCGTTAGGCCCATACCAGTCAACTATAAAAGCCTGGGACGCAGACCAGGTGTCGCCTTTCTCGTCATCTTTCTTCTGTCCACCGGATTCAACATCGGTAACGTTGTTGATGGAAGACAATGAGATAACGCCATCTTGGTCCACATTCGTCTGGAGATTTGAAGGCAGAACGAAACCAGGACGCTCTTCAGGAAACGGAAATATGCGACCGCCAGAAATGAGGTTGATCACTTCAATCGCCCAACTTCCTTGAATAATATCGAACATCGTTCAGCGTGTAATGCGAGCTTTTATCAGACAGTGAAGTAGTGTATCGATGAAAAAAAAAAAGAAACGCCATTTCTACGGCGGATCGCCATTCTCATATATGGCAAAATTCAGGGTATTATCGCTAAGCAGCCACATAACGTAGAGTATTGTCTGACCGTACTGAGCTGATGTCGTAGGTGGCGACGATCATTTTGTAATGCCATTCGGCAGGTTGTCAGCAAAGAGTGTATTCGTCTGACTGAGCTTGTCAGAAAAGAGTCAGCCTAAGATATTATTTCGAGTGTCATTGTTCTGGATTCGCCTAGAGAAACAATTGTGCAAGACAGTCAAACAAAGACCAGTTGGAAATTCAATATGTTGCTATAGTAATTCATCTGATGCTGCTGACAGGTGGCCGTCAGCAGAACATCACTTCCTATGCTTTAATGACGACACATTTTACCTAAAATGACCGGCAATCTGCGACTTACGTCATATCATGGCAAATATGATACGTTCTAGGAGTTTGAATGCATAGAACGCGCTCTTCAGAACTAGAAACGACGCTCGGCAGGTGTCAATAAGGTTTCGTTCGCAACTCAATTCAAGCAATAAAGGTGTTTATTAAACAGCGTTCGTTCGATGATCTAGCATAAACGATCTTGGCAGAGTCATGTCTTTCTTAAATCATTCCGCGTCGGAATGGCATGAAAACGTCATTGTGTCCCGTCTGTAGAGCCTTAAATGGCCGTACTTTGCTGGACTCACCAAGAGTTCTTATAACATTTATAGACATCCTTTGCGTCCTAACATACAACCCCACGCATGCGCTTTTACATGCCATAGATCTTCTGTTGAATGGTAAGCGGCCCGAACTATTTACTGAAATTTCCCTAAGCTCTTGCACTCTACCCTGGTTTGTGGTAATGTTCGTGTCTTAAGGTATGATAACTGCTTTTGCTCACGCGGTAATCCTATATTATTTTCTCTAATTAAAAGTATTACCTAAAACGCCAATCTATACTTCGAACCCAGACCGGGGTGGCCCCTTCCATCGCCCATTCAGTTCGCATACTTCGATCTCGCTCTTAACTTATCTCCGAGCCTGAGCAGCACAATCGGAATCAAAATCATCAACGCCGCGAACCCGGCGAGAATCGTCGACCCCCATGCGACCGGAAATCTGCCGTTCTGCGGCGAGTTCAGATTCAAAAACAGGTTGCGCGCAAACAAAGGAAAAGCTGCTGCAAATGTAGACCGAAACAAGTCGTTTCCGGCAAACACCGAGGCGAGATAGCGAGGGTACGACATGCCGAGGTAGGTGAAAACGACCTGAAAGATCGGATACCCACTTAAAATGAATAGGCCACTTGCAATGACGGGCACTATCCAGTGGATATTCGACGCCGACGTCCATCCGAAGAGAAGAAGTGCAGTAGGAAAAAGCGGAGCGGCAAACAAAGCAATTCTGAATACTGTCTCCGGAGGCGCGCCCTTAAACAATCGCGGTAGAAGATAATATCGAAGCGCCAAGGAGTATAGCCCAAACGCAACAAAAACGCCAATAAATATGCCAAAGTATGTAAGCCCGCCCTCCACCGAATTAAACCCGTGGATTCCATTAAACACGATTGGGAAGGCCTCGAAGAACGAATACATCACCGCGTAAACTAAAGCCGTGTAGCTGTTAAGAAAAAATACACCTGGTTCCAGAAACGTGATGACTAGAGGCCGCACAAGCGACTCATAGGCAAAACTCTTCACACTAACTGAGTGCTCTTCTAGCTCGCTCTTGGTCGTATACCGATTATCGCCAGTAAGCTTCCTCAACCTCCGCGCACGACGAGACAGGATAGTATCCGCGGAAGTCTCTGGGAAGAAAAACAGCAAGACAAAAAATGACGCGCCCGCAATCATAGATAGCAGCCAGAAAGTCCATCTCCATCCCTTGATTTGCACAAACACGCCACCCAGGAATGGGCCAAAAACAGGCCCCATCACGGCAGACAGGGCCCAAAGTGCCAGACCGTACGGCAGCTGAGCAGGAGAAAGCAAGTCACCCATCGATGCGCCACCGTTCGCTAGCGGAGGTGAGGAAAAGAATCCAGTGATTGCGCGCACGACAATAAACCCTGCAATGTTCTTAACCAAGGCGGTGGGAATTTGAAGAATAGCGAAAAGGAATAGCGTGGGAATATATATCCAATTGCGGCCGATGAAAGGAACTTCCGACAGCGGAGCGAATAACATCGGCCTAAGAATAATTAGACAAACGCACGACATATATAATGAAGGTTAACTTAGGAAAAGGGAGACACACCCGATGCCATACGCAGTGACGTAAATAGAAAGCGGAAGCAGTGCCACAACTTCACCGACATGAAACTCTTCCATGATTTGTTCGACTCCAGGGGTATACATGGCAGACCCAACGTAAACTGAAAAAGTGAGAAATAAAAGTTGTGCTATAACGATTCCTTTCTTCGGAGTCGACCAGTTGTGAGGATTTTCAGGATCGTTAGGTCCGTACCAGTCAACAAGGAATAACCCCGACGAAGAGCGCGAAAATCCATTGTCCTCCGTCTCGTCAGCTTTCTTCAGATGAGCAGATTCAACGTCGTCGGAGTTGTTTATTGATGTCAGAGGGACGACGTCGTCCTGATTTTTGCTAGCCTGGAGACTTGACGGCAGAACGAAACCAGGACGCTGTTCCGGAAACGGAAATATACGGCCGCCAGAAATGAGGTTAATCACTTCAACGGCCCAACTTCCTTGAATGAGATCCGACATCGATCAAGATCAGATCTAAAACGAGTGATTATACGAAACAGCTGAACACAGTACGAGATGGAGGAAATTCGGGTATTTTAACAGCAGATCTCCATCATATTATACGCTAAAAAAATTATTCAGGAATATCGCTAAGTGATCACGTAATGCCGAGAGTTCCCTAAGCTTTGGGGTGTACGGCGTCTTCGGACGAACAGATCGCCATTGCAAGTTCTCTAGCTGTATTCGGTATGTGCAAGCAATGAGAATACAGTAGAACATTGACAACATGACGTAATCGCCAGAACTCAACAGAAACCATAGAGCTCAAAACTCATTCTCAGGAAAGACTGCCACTGTGCTCGATCTCCGCTCAACGAAAGTAGAGAACGACAATATGACTGTTGCTCAGTGTTGGCTTAGTAATGTCTCGGCCGTGAAGAATGAACGCCGCAGCTCTCGATGTCAACCAAGGAGGTTACGTAGAACATTATTGATCTACGCTGAGTCCCGAAAGACTCTGCTTAATAATAAACTGGACTCATATGGGTAAATATGCTTAATCATCAGATTCTGATCTGCCCTGCAGAATGGCCGGTGAACTACGGCGATCCAGTCACGTGGGTTGTTCAACACCGTCAATTAGGGTTTTGTTCTCTGTTCAATTCACGAAATAATCGTGGTTATTGAACAGCTAGCTCCGTTGAACATTTAATTCGCCCGTTACGGCATACTTTGTCATCCGCAGATATCCATAATGCCGTTTTTACTATCGTTCATACGGCCACGATTAATGGCGTTTGCTAAGCCGTCGGTGCTTTCTCGGTTTACAGCTGCCAATCGTGTGGGCAGTGTCATAACGGTTGCGGAGCAGCAAGTTCGGAACAAGTCGTACAAGATGAAGACGCATACAGGAGCTGCTGCGCGATGGCATAAGACAAAGTCAGGCAAATTCAAACACGTATGTCAACATGTACTATTGCTGTTTTCTTCAATTTATGGCACGCTAATTGCGGAGATGTAGGGAGCCGTTACGTGTAACCACGGTAACACTGGCTGGAGTAAGAGTATCCGGTCGCGCGGTCATACGGGCGGATACGCTAAAGGACCCGGCGAAGGAAATCATTTGAAGAGAATCCGCAGGATTTTGCCATACGCTTAGATCAATAACGAGAGAGTTTTCCTGTACAGCGTGTACAGCGTGTACATACATATTATATTACATACTTTTGAACATATTTTGAAGTCCTTTGATTAATGCTAATGCTGTACGTGCCATCCGCGGAAAAAATGAATAGATCCAATGCAAATCCAGCAATTACGACACCGCCCGATCATTTATAATGCCTGACATCAGATTATCCAACATCAGTAACCCATAGTACCTTCCGACATTCTTGTATACATCACACCTGCTGCGAATATCATTCGTTGACACGGTCAACTCCCACGCGCCTGAGCATGAACAATGCTCAGATAAGTTGTCCGCTTTGATCTGCTTGCATTTGCTGCAACGAAGATCTTGCGTCTGGTACACAGTTAGGAGCGACTGGACATCACTTATCATTCTCTCCTCCAACGCGAGCCTGTCGAATTCGTGTCCGCAATGAATACAGTCCCACGGCTTGAAGCTGTCGTTATTATTTTCCGTAGATTGTGCCGAAAATTTTGGAACGAGCGACTCGTCGCGGCAAAAATCGAGAGTCGATTCGAGAGAGCACGAGATGCATATCGCGGACAATCGTAGTGATGTGCTGGGGTTCTTGAACATGCCGGCGTCACTGAAATCTCGGATATCAAACACGCTGAGCAAGTCTCGTCGAAGCATTCTGACCTCGATCGACATGTCCCGTGCCAAATCGAACACAGCACATAATGATTTCACAAGCTCTAGGGTCGGATTGGTCATGCGCAAATGGGAGCCCGGTCGTGTTGGAAATTCGAACTCCGCCGCGGCGAGCTCATTGGATGCCGAGTCAGCCTGTCGCCGCGAAAGCTGCTGTATCCGTTTGTACAATTGCTTTTTGATTGCCGCGATCGTGCCTTTGCCAAAATAATCGTGATCACCTCTTGCCGCTCGCAATTGCGTCGGCCGCGGAGTTGACAATAATGAGTTTGTCATAAGTTCTGATGTCTTGCTGCTGTGCAACTTCTCGAGAAAGTCATCTACCCACACCACGAATTCGCTCTGTAAGATATCCGGCAAGAAACTTTTGATTTGCCAATGCATCTCATGACTATATTCCTGGGTTTCTTGCGACTCTGATACCGTCTTGCAAGAATATCCAGCATAATTAACGTCGTCCATCCATATCAGTAAGTCCCAATATCGAGATATTTGTAAATCCAGAAAATTAAACAATGGCTTCACTCGAATCGCTTTGACAATATACTGCGCATAAGCATACGCATTGCCAACTGATAATTTCGAAGTTTGCACCACGAGCCTATTCTGCTCGGCGTACACAACTTGCGATCCGACACGTCGAAACTCGGCTATAAGTTGCAAGAACGCTTTCCGTGAGAGATTCCGAACGTGATACTGCAAAACGGGATCGTACAAATATGACTCCGGACTCGAAACCCATCGTACAAAACTGTTGACAACCAAGTCTGCGCTTTTGTTTTGAGCTAAGGCTTCTTCCCACCAATGCTTGACGAGATTGCGCAACACCGCGATCGCAGAAGCGGACGATGCGTTTTCCATAAACGAAATACTGGCACTGTCTGCAGCTGCTCCGGTACCGGTAACGTTCGAATTTGCATTATCTGTTCCTTCCATTTCGTTGATAAGCGCAGATGTAAGAACTGTGTTGATTGTAAGATTTTGAACAGATAGTTCGATGCAGACATTTTCGTATAAGTTCGGATTATTCACAATCGGCATGGTAAAGTTCTCTGTTGTCAGCAGCGATTGATCCTTTTCTCGACCTCCGAGATCCGCAAACGGCACTGACGACCACCACAGTATCACATTCGCTTCTTGCAACTTTCGCGCATACTGCACGTCGATAACATAGCGCACGTCGTCACTTGTCAGATTACCAAGAGGAATGTTTGCATACTGCGCCATTGTCCGCAGGCGAGCAATGCGACCGCTGATTCCCATGTAGTGCAATGCAATACGTCTCGCAAGAGGAAGCTGCCAGCCAAGAGACGGCAACGACAAGTCGGCACTCGACGGAGCAAAGTGCATGACTGGCATTTCTCTGACGGCGCTAAAATCCTTAGCAACGCGTTTAGGACGAGGACTCGTGAGGATCAAAACTGCCTGGCTATTGCTGTCGGTAAAGAGTTTGCCTATTCGTGTATTGATGGCCTTTCGCATTTTTCTCATATTCGACGTAAGATCAACCTGAAATTTCAACTTTTCTTGCACAGTAAAAGTGTCATCTGACATTTGATCACGCTTTTTCATCTCGCGATATTGCTCCTGATAGACATTGTCCATGTTAGGAAACTGCTGTTGCTGCTTTGAATTAGCTTCGAATATGAAGACGTTGGCTTGATCATCGAAGGAAGAAAATATGGAGTATATCTCTCGATCGCCAGAGACAGCATGATACAGATACACTATCTTCAAATGAATTCCTTCGAGATATGGAGATGTCGAGACGGGTTTTATGAGTGATTTCATATCGAAGCCAGATTCCATGCCTCTTCCGAGAACACCCTGCACTGTCATATCAACAAGACACCGATTACCGATATCAAGAACCGCACGAGTGACAGGATCCACACCGCTCTCATAGACAGCCGCAACGCTGTCATGGTTCAGGATGCTGACAGGCATCTGCTTATGAGCGAGATATAAGTCCTCCGGCATAATCACACGAAATAGCATATTGGAACTATTGCCATTTGGAAGAGTACAATTCGCTTTCTCAACCGTGACACCTGCAACAGAAATATCCGGAAAATCGACATTTTTGAAATCGAGATATACCTTGCGCGGCACTTTGACCCTTATTCCCTGTAGTTGACCGGCAATAATGGCCCAGCACTTTAGTTCGCCGGGAACTTCTGTCGGGCGAAGCTGCAGAATTTGCCACTCTTTGCTGAATGTTGTTTCGGCCCTGCTTTGAAAGTAATTTGATACGTCCCCTGTGTTGCTCCTATGGGATGATACTGCGGATCCAAAGAGATGTTGCCTGCGCTGACGAGCCTGACGTTGAACTTTCCATTTCTGCTTCATATATGTGAGCCAAGCAGGATAGTCCTCATTCATGTCTGGCATAACAGGAGGAAGCGATGCAAACAATGCCTCGGTATCATCTGGAACAGAATTGGCCTGTAACTGCTTCCGTTTCGAGGTGACTTTTGCGATCGCGCCTCGAGTCTTTGTGACTGCTCCCTGTAAATTTCCTCCTCCACTTGCGACATCTTCAAGGTCGACGATTTTAGCAACATTTGTGACGTCGGCCATTGGCTTGGATATCAGTTTGAATGCGTCAAGAGAGGACTGCTTGCCACTTTCCTGTCGGGCAAGCCGCTTGTAGAGCCAATCCGGATGGCGAACTCTAGGAACCGGATTCTGTACTTTCTGCAGTGCTGCTGGAATAGTGATGATCTTTTGAATAACTGAAGCAAGTCGCTCACGATAGTAGCTCCAATCGACAACATCACGCGGATCAAAATCCGTCAGCGACGAGTCCTTCAGCCAGCGACGAAGAAAGTGGCTCTTCACGGACTCTTCAGCCGCGAAAATGGCAACGGGGACTGCACGCTCGGTGACAGGAGCATTGCGGGGTTTCTCGGAAATGATATACTTGCAGGCCAGGCCCTTGTCCTTGACCATCTGATCACCAAGGAATTCCGCTAACCGTTTGGCTGTGGATATAGACGTCGATTTTTGAGAACCGTAATCTTCAAGAGTCCGTGACATACTTCGATTCTCGCAAATAAGATCCATCAGTTCGTCGTCTGCTAACGTACTACCTTTTGAGTCCAGTACATCCAGCCACTGATTTGACACTTTGGCGACCCGCGCATAGCATTCCTCGAGCGTGCTTCCTTCCAAAAAGACTTTAAAAATTTGTGACTGAAATATCTTTATCAGCTTGAGTTCCCCGCGCCGTTTTACTTCAAATCCTTTGAGCTCAGCCAGTGAGCCGTCGTCGTTGAATACAGCGTATCTCTTTTTCAAATTTTTGTCCTCTTCCTTCGACGTAGGTAATATCATCGCACGATACGGACCGTCGACTTCGAAAAAAATGCTGTTCTCGCTTTTCACTTCATATTTAAAGTTGATAGGATCGATAAGAGTCTGATATTGATGATTTGTGAAACGATCATGAACCAGGTGATTTAGCATAACACAAGGGTACGAGATAAACAACTTTTTGCCATCCTTTAATGTAAACGAGAAATTTTCAGGAAATGCCTTTGGCAGAATGCACCAGATACCGTCGGTGTCAAGTTCTAGTGGTCGACCTATCCGCTCGACCAAGGAGCGTGCCAATTGAATGATAGTGGCTCCTGTGAGACAAGTCACTCCAGCCATCTCCATCGAGTACCATCTCGAACCTTTTCGCATAACATAGCCATAAAACGAATTGAGAATGCATTTATGAGCAAGCTGTAAGGAATCAAACAGAATGATCATCTTCTTGGCCTCATCGCGGGAAATTGGGTCATTCTTGTCCACTTGTTCCAGATTCTTTTTCCACAGCTTTTGCTTGTTCTTATAGTCGTATCTCCGATCTCTGAAATCGCGAACGGTATTGGCATAAAATGGGTTTTCGCGCTGACATATTATTGCCTCTTTTTCAATTGTCTTCGTCTCCTTGATTTTGTGATAGATCTTTCGAGAATAATCTGACAACCGTTTCTTGACAAGTGCATTCTGATCCGACATGGAAAGCTCCTGAAAACTTCTTTGAGGCTGGCCAGGATACCGTGGAGGAAACAATTCGCTTTGAAGTGTACGCTTGATCATGTTATATTCGTCCTTCTTGGCGGGGAAGAACTCGCCTCTCCACATCCACGGCAAGCGACGGTCACATTTCTTACCAGGACGATTAAAGTCGCAAGCGGCGCAATCAGCTTCTTGTATCATAGAGTCAGGCTGTAGACGGTTTGTGATCATAATATTTGGATACATCGACGACACGTCGAGATGATATATGCTTGGGCATTCTTTGCGCTTTGGCGATTCTTTCAACTCTAGGAGTTCGCTGACAATTTTTTGTTTCACCTATACGTTTGAGTATGAGAAAATTCTCCATATACGCTTTTTTATAAACTGACCTCATCATAGTTCGTTACGTCGGCTAATTTTTTGCTTGACTCGATTTCAATACAGAACT
This sequence comes from Lipomyces sp. NRRL Y-27488, assembly GCA_030556275.1. NCBI lineage: Eukaryota > Fungi > Ascomycota > Lipomycetes > Lipomycetales > Lipomycetaceae > Lipomyces > Lipomyces sp. NRRL Y-27488. The sequence goes on along the minus strand of JAKTPS010000012.1, from coordinate 25,301 downwards.
TTAGAGCAGAGTCGATATCTTCCAACAACTTGAGTAACTCTTGTCAGTCTTTAATCACGAAAGGCGCTGTAAATGAGCTGTAAAAGAGACATACCTTATCGATTGCCGCTATATCAAGTGAAAAATCAACAGGAATATCACTCCTAAAAACACCGGCCTCTATACTCTCGACGTGTCCACCGACATATGTTTCACTTTCGACTAGATGTCCGTCAAAAAAGCGTTCTTCTGCCTCCTTGTGCTTATTCGGCAAAATGATTTCCCGTTGGTAAGCTTGGACCTATAATTGTCTGTAAGTCAATTCATCAATTCAGAAGGGAATCGTAGCTATTACCATCAAGAGCATCTCGCACAATGTACCAGTGCCTTTGCGGAGAACTTCATCCGGATTTAAAGGAATGATATTGCAAAGCGAAAATATGAATGGGTGCACATATTTCATGTATAGGTAGTACGTGGCCACGGCATCTGACACGGAATATTCTGACAAAGTCTGTGGCTTCTCAGCAGCATATCTATTTTCGTTGATTAGTGCGAGCGAAATGAGGCCCATTTCACTGTCTGACTTACTTTGTCATAAGTTCAGGATCAAGTTCAATTGGATCATAGCCCATTTTGGCCGTAGTGACAGCCTTTAATCCCTGGCTTCCCTGAGGAAGGTAACTATCACGTTTGACCCACCTAAAGGCATCCATATGGCAACAATACGACGACTTGTACTCGTCTTCGCTATCCTTTTGAAATCCAATCTCGTTGTACATATTAATTCCGTGGTGCTCGGCGCGTCCTTCGACAAACGGCCAATCGAAGAAATCGCCGTTATATGTAACAATTACTGTCGGTCGTGTTTCCTTGACATGCTCAAAAAATCTTTGAATTAGAGCTTTCTCGTCTTTCTCGTTAAAAATTGTGAAAACGCCTTCATATTCTGGCTTTGGCGTATATTCGAAGTCATCAATATCTTCAGACACAATCTCCCTGTTCGTGATTAAGAATCCCTATAATTTTGCATAAGCAAGCCACTTGCAATTGCCAACGACAAATATCATACTTTTCCGTCAATCATATATGAAATCATCATAATTTGATCTATTAATACGTCCGGAAACTTGAGTGGCAATTTAGTTGTCTCGATATCAAATGCCAAAACAATGGGGTCAGGGCGCGTAAGACGTTCGGGCATCTCAGTAATCTTTATATCTCCTTGAATAGCCTCAACAGTGTACCATTTCCCTATTCGAATGTCTTTGGCAATGTTAGATTATATTTAACAGTGCGAGACAAGGAAACATACCATTGTCGATCGAGACTCGGACATGATATGGGACGTCATACTCGCGAACGTCGATGATGCACTCGGTAACATCTACTTCCCTGGCCGACTTGTTTTGCCTTGAAAATCCATTGAAATCATCATCCATGTTCATGCCGGCGCTAAAGCGTAATAGTCAGAATTATCCCAGATCAAACAGCGATCAGAAAGTTCGAGTGCTCACGAAATTGTCTCAGCGTAGACATCTAAGGCGTCAAGCATTTTTTTATTCTTCTCAGCAAGCGGCATGATCTCTCTTCGGACGGCAAGAAGATTGCTGACGTTGGCAAACGAAAGTCGAATAAATGTCCTCCTATATCCGACGATATGATTGGGCTAACAAGAATTAGTCGCATCTCAGAGCAAACTGGCTCAGTCTAAAGCTCACTCACCATATCAAGATCTTCTTTAAGTACTCGACTCGTTTTCTTGACGAGACCTTCATATTTGCGAAGGATGTACTCCTCGATTTCGAGTTCATACCCAGCCTAATTATATAATGTCAGTCCCAAATTCTGACAAACGTACTAACCATAGTTCCCCACTACTGACCTTGCACCCTATTAAAAAATACGGATCGTACTTTAGAGCAGCCTTGAAGTTCTCCCCGTCATCGCCCAGAAAGTAGAAATTGACGGCAGCCACTCCGTCTTCACTTTCACCCTCTTGAAGCACAGTCTAGCAAGATATTAATATGCCGCAAATACGCATGATAAACATTCAAAAAACATACACTATGCATATTTATAAGCCAGCCGACTTTTGCAGGGCCCTCCTCGTAGAGATCAAACCCCATGGCTCTGTCGACTTCAGCCTCGAGTTTTCGCGATTCATAGGACTCGCGAGCACTTGTGGCTTCAGGCGGCAAATTCAGCGTGGAAACTGGTGGACGGCCTGCCGCGTTATTTTTGCCATTGTAGTTTCCCGATTGGAACTTATCCCTTCCGTTGCTGTTGTTGCCGAAGCGAGATCCATTTCGTTGGCTGCCACCGCCTTGCGAGTAGCGTGTCTTCGAACTAAATCTTGTCCCACTCATTGTTCCGACCAAGTGCAATGCAAGGGCAATCAAGACTTCATATGCTGTGTGGTAAAATGTGCGAAATAGAAAGAAACAGTGGTCGTTGCGAAGAAGGTCGTTCGCCAAAGTGCGACGCGTCCACTATAATCTAAAGCCAAAATTGCGCGTTCGCGCGTGTTTCGTGTTTGGATGTTGTGCACATGTGCGCCAGCGCTGATGCACATATGCCTTTAGTGCAGTTTAGGTTCCGGTCCAGCTTGATTTTGATTCGGTCCAACAGTCCTCAGCCTGATCTTCTCTTCGCCCTCAGGGTGAAATCGGTTCGTCATCGACAGCAATCATATTCCTGTGAGATTTTCTGCAACGCAGAACTACGACTGATCGGATATGTTTGGTCAGTCAAACGGTACTGGATCCGCTTTTGGCGGGTTCGGAGCAAACAACACGAATTCTTCATCGCTCTTTGGATCAACAACGTCAACTTCTGCTCCCGCGTTCGGCAGCACCACGGCGACCTCGAGCTCACGTATGTTGCAACTCGTTTTGATTCAAAGAGTTTAAGTGTCTAAAATGGAGTTGTAAAGCGTTTGGTCAAGCCGGCGGATTTGGATCGTCCACTACACCGGGGACCGGATTGTTTGGGCAAACGAATGCCAATACCACGAACAATCAAACTTCCGGGTTTGGTAAGCGGCCTTCAGCCAGCTTGGATTGTCTTCGCCTTAATTCTAACGGCGCTACTTAGGTGGATTCGGGGCTGCCAGTCGTCCTGCATTCGGCGCAGCTGCTAGTGGCTTTGGTAGTGCGAACACCGGCTCTGGGATGTTTGGTGCAAACACCGCAACGACTAACACCACCTCACCTTTTGGCGGCGGTGGAGCATTCGGTGCTGCGAATACTGCGCAAACGTCGACAAGCCCGTTTGGACAGACGAACACAGGTTTAGGCGGCGTTGGTGGACTTTTCGGAAGCACACCGGCGAAGCCAGCGACATCCGCATTTGGCGGGTTTGGCTCATCGTCTACGGCTACAAACACGACAGGATCTGGATTTGGCGGCGGCTTTGGGTCAACGGCGGCGACAACAAACCAGGGCAGTCAAACTCCTTTTGATCCGTTGAAAGAAAAAGAGGCCGCCAGTAATGTGACAAGTGTCTACCAGAGCATTACTTGCATGCCAGCTTATCAAGCATTTTCTTTTGACGAGCTTCGTGAACAAGACTACGCTCAGGGGCGGAGATTCGGTAATGGCAGCGCAAGTGGTGCTGGGGCTTTTGGAAAGCCAACTGGTTTCGGGAACACTACCTTCGGTCAGACGACTACATTTGGCCAGCCTTCCGGCAATACGGCAGTTGGACTATTTGGAAGTTCAAATACCGCCCAACCTTCTGCATTTGGTACTGGTACTTCGAGTGCTTTTGGTGCAGCTGCCAATACCGGGACTACCGGTGGAATGTTCGGCCAGAAACCTGCGACGACTGGCGGCTTGTTTGGATCCATTTCTACGCCGGCTAACGCCGGCGGCGGTCTCTTTGGAAGTACCAATACAGCAACAAATCCACAGTCGGGCTTTGGGCAGACCAACACCGCCTTCGGGAGCGGGGGCGCATTTGGTCAGCCGGCGGCTCAGAACAAACCTGCATTTGGATCTACGGCTGGGTCGACCTTTGGGAATGCATTTGGCTCTACGACTACTAATGCAACTCCTGCATTCGGAAGTGCCACTAGCGCTCCTGCTTTTGGCACTACTGCGAATGCCCCTTCAGGCGGCATGTTTGGCAGTACTGGAAATACGGCGGCTTTCGGTCAGAACACGTCTACTCCTTCGTTTGGCTTCGGTGCAAGCAATGCCACCGCGACTAGTCAAGCACCCACGTTTGGTGGTTTTGGTGCAGCTGCGACTACTCAGAACAAGCCAGCCTTAAGCACCGGATTTGGCTCTGGGTTTGGCTCGAGTACAGCACCTACTTCCAGTACTTCACTCTTCGGACAGCAGCAAAATCAGCAAAATAAGGCACCCTCATTTGGAGCTGCTTTCGGTCAGGCTCAGCCTCAAGCTGCAAGCACCGGAATGTTTGGCGCTCCAGCTTCTACTGCACAAACTGGCACGTCTATGTTTGGTACGACCAACAGCGCTCCTACAGCAGGGACAAGTTTTTTTGGTAATACTGGAACTACTCAGCCTGCCGCGTCAGGCGGATTATTCGGTGCAAAGCCTCAACCGAGTATGTTCGGTACTACCCAAGCGCAGCAGCAGCAACCCACAATGTCTTTGTTTGGTAACACTGCAACCGCGGGAGGATTTGGCACTCAACCTACGTCATCCACGTTTGGAAGTAACCCCGCTCAACAGCCCGGTGGTGGATTTCTGGGCGCGTCTCAGTCTATGAACATGGGCGGCCAAGCAAATCCCTTGCAGGCGTCTATTGACCAGAATCCGTTTGGTTCAAATCCATTATTTTCGTACACTGGCCAAGCACCGGCCGGAGCTCAAGGTCCAATTGCCACTCCTCTGTCGAGCTCATCCCAGAAGAAGAAGCAAGCCTTGTTGCCTACGTATCGTCTGTCTGCCCAGTCGTCTACGCCACGTGCAAAGCCGTCCCCCGCTCCGCTCACTCGTTCTCAGTCGGGATCATTTTCGGGTACTCCTAATGGTTCTTCACCTACGTTGACCACCAGCAGAAGTTTACTGTTTGATGGCATAGCTGATAAAGCTATTTTGTCGTCCGAAACTTTTAGTCCCAGGAACGGTATCCGCAAGCTTGTTATTGATCGAAATGTGACGGAATCGTCGTTGTTATCTGGAAATAGCGAATTGGGGCGATATGAACCGACGCAGAAAGACAAGGAAAAGTTACGGGTGACGAATGCCGACAAGACGGAAATCAAGGAGAAGCCCGCAGGATTGCTGCCGACGTCGGTAACTATGCCGAATCTCAAAAGTGTTCTTGCGGATTCGAGTGCGAGTGGTCCACCTGACCGTCCTTCCACTCCGAAAGTGGTTGCGAAACCACAGGCGGCTGTTGCTGCGGTAGTTGCTGATACTGAGATTCAGAGCAGCCCGGTCTTGGAACATTCGGAGCTTGAAAACGACGGATACTGGAGTTCTCCGAGCGGCCCTGTTTTGCACAAGATGACTCTAAAGGAGCTTGAGAGTGTTGATAATTTTACTGTTGGACGAAAGGGATATGGCGAGGTCACGTTTAACGTTCCTGTTGATTTGTCTACGTTTGCGCATCCGGAGCAAATTCCAGGACAATTTGTGCTCTTTGGTCTCAAGTCATGCACAGTGTATCCTGACGATTCTATTAAGCCGGAAATTGGTAAGGGCTTGAATGTTCCCGGAACTATTACACTCGAAAATTGTTTCCCTGTGTCAAAGGAAAATAAGAAACCTATTACGGAAGTGGATCATCCCATCTTCACCTCTCATGTTGCACGTCTCAAGAAGATGACTGGCACCAAGTTCCTCACTTTCATCAAAGAGTCTGGCACGTGGGTTTTTAGTGTCGATCACTTCAGCGTATGGGGACTTTTGGATGACGAAGACGAATATGACGTACCTTCTGAATTACCCGCTATGGCCAACACTTTTGCTGCTCAACCGCAGCTCAAAGCCAACATTCAGCTTGCGCAGCCGCAGCTGTCGCAGCAACCTCCGCCCGGCTTTGGATATTCGCCGATGAAGATCGACGAACCTGTTCGGGCGACTTTTACCCCTGTTCAAAACAGAACTCCGGCGATGTCGCCGTATGTATCTGGCTCGAGACTGCCTGGTGCGTGGAATGTCGGACCATTCGAACAAGATAGTACGCCACTTCGATCGAAGTCTTTTTTAGGCCAGGGAGGCGCTTTTTACGTCAATGAGAATAATACCGCTTCGATTCAGAGACTTTATCCGGATGTGAATGAAGCCCTAAATTCAACGCAACGGGTATTATACGCTGAGGAAGAAGTTCCTTCCGAAGAAGAGAAGGAAGTAGAATCATTTGACGGTGAAGGTGGCCTCCAGAGTGAATCAATGATGGAGGAAACGGATGAGAGCGTTAGGGATGACATATTCAAGGACGAGTTTGGAGGAGATATTGTTCATCCGATTACGGTTCCGGTTGGCCTTGACTGGGCGGAACAACTACAGTACGCGACAGAGCCGTCGAGTTTGTGGATTATGGTTGATGACGAGCAAAAAGAGCATTTGAAAGCTGCAGAGTTAAGTGCACCGGTGGAAGACTTCAAGTTTACATTTGCCGATCTTGATTCGGCACTATTCGGCGGAGAGAAATTTGTGAGTTTTTTTTTTTGTGAATGCCTTACGATTTTTGCTCAAGCTAATATGATATACGTCATAAAGTTCGGTCATACTGAAAATGATATTGATGAGAAAAGGACGCGCAATTCTGGTCCGCTTGCTTTGTTCAACAGTGACATGATGCTGTCCGTTTCGGCAAAGTCGATGGCTAGCAAGCCGCTCGTTGGTGATATCATCCCGAGGGCTTCGTACGATTTTTTGAGGGTCCATTTGGATCATTCCCTTGTTACGGCACGTGACGGCAGTGTTCCGCTGTTCAGGCCGAATAATGATATTTCTTTTGATATTCTCTACAATTTCTACTCTCAGTCTAGTGATTCGGAGAAAACAGCGCTGGAAGTTTGGCGCTTGGCTGGTATTTTATTCGACGATATCAGTCTGGATGTTGGATATGTGAACCCGGAAGCGGATATTACGATTGCCAAAGAACTAGTGCGTAAGGCGAAGCTTTCTGATTTTTTGGAGAAGCTTGTGAGCGGCAATGTTGAGAATGACTTGCGGACGAGACCAAACGAGGAAGCTGTTTTTGTGCTTCTTTCAGGCCATCGGGTTGAGGATGCTTGCCTGCAGGCAATAAAGAATAAGAATTTGCATCTTGCGTCCGTTTTGCCATTAATTGGTGGTGATAAGGATTTCCGACGGGATATCGGGAGCCAGCTTGACGATTGGAAGGATAAGCAGGTGTTATCGGAGGTTTCAGTTTCCATACGGAAAGTGTTTGAATTGCTGTCCGGAAACAGTTCGACTTCGCATGGAGCGATCGGTGCGTTCGCGGAAGATAACGCGCCCGATTTTTGTGTTTCGGAAGGACTGGATTGGAAACGTGCTTTTGGATTGCGATTATGGTATGACATCTTTGAGGAAGATAGTATCGAGAAAGCCGTTGTGGCGTATGAAAATGCTTTCAACGCAGTCAAGGGTGTGCAAGCTCCCATTCCTGGCTATGTGAAACCCAACGGAAGCGATGATGCCCGGCGCGATATTTTATTTGAACTTCTGAAGTTATACGCGGACAAGACATATGCTGTGCAAGACGCTGTTTTGAGTTCGAATGTCAGCGAGTTCCCGCTGGATTTCTCGATTTCGTGGCAACTGTTCAGTGTGCTTACCGGAGCGCGCAAGATTCGAACGTTTGAGGACGACTTGTTCGAGGCCGGTGATAAGTTGAGTGTCGACTTCGCCTGGCAGCTTGAAAGTGCGGGCAGGTGGGTGGATGCCGTGTTTGTGCTTCTGCATGTGGTTGAGACGACGATCGCGGAGACAGCAGTGCAGGAAGTTCTGAATCGGCATATATCTGATTTGGAGAATGATGCGGCAGCCGAGGACTATCTTTGGCACACACTTCTAATTCCTAGGAAGATGATCTTGACGGCAAAGGTGCGTGGTTGTTTACTTCTAATCTGCATTGTATTTTCAGTGGTTTGACTGACATTGTGATTCTTAGGCTCTGTACGCTCGATACACGCATGATGCGGTGAAGGAAACGCAATATTTACTTGACGCGGGAGAATGGAACGAGGCACACTCTGTGATTATAAAGAGCGTGGGTCCGACGGCTGTGATCTCCGAGTCGACGGACGAGCTCTTGCGTTTGCTGTCGCGCTTCGAGGACGTCACCGGCATCCCAAGCTGGAAGGTCGGCGGACAGGTGTACCTTGACTACATCAACGTCTCGAAGAACAACCACTACGACAGCGGCGTGGACATTTCGTGGTGGCCGAAGCACGTTCGCGGTCTGCCGTCCGCTCACGAGTTGACGGTTGAGGCGTCGTTGGCGCGGTTGCGTGCGAGTGTCGGCTTGATCGATATGGGCGCCTTGGGATTTGTGGGCAAGGCTGCAGTGCAGGAGATGGCGAAGGTGGTTGGTGTGGATGTGTAAGCTTACCTGACAACTGAGAATTGTTTTGAATGTGCATTACGAGTCGTTGTACTGAGATTGTTATTTGTTTATTTCATTTTTAAGAGTAATAATACATAATGAATTGCGATGATGGTAAAGCGTTGGGGGTATGTACAAGAATATGATCTACTTCGTTTGCACGAAATATTACCGTCACTTCTTTCCGGTTGGAGACGACGATTTCGAGCTGTCGGAAGACGCCGTCGCCGAAGCCGTCGCTTGCTGCATCTCTTCAAGTTCCTCCTTCGTGCGCCCGCCGACCTCAAACGGCGCGTCCTCGCGAGACTTGTCGAGCATGTTTTTGATCCCACGCGCGGTGAGTGCGGTCTGGATATCGTGGCTCGTTAGCATTTTCCACCAAAGGCTGCGACTTGGATTGGCTGATCAGAAGGTCGGAGACTTACGCCTAGGCATTCCTTGTACTCTTCCCACAGATCCTCGCATTCGTTCTGGACGCCTTTGCCCTTGAGGAATGCTATTTGTAGAAAGATGGAGATATAATCAGCACACAACGATTCCTTGAACAGTGTTCGATCACGAGAATAAGGGGAAACCACGCACTTTCACTGTACCACTCGTTGAAGCACTCGTCGTACTTTGTCTTCGCCTTGTTGCACTCGGGAGCAAAGCTTGCCGACATCAGGTTTCCCATGTGGCGATGATAAATCTGTTTTCTGCGTGTAGGACGAGCCGGCGGCTGGAGGATGGAATTATATGTGGAAAGGTTTGTAGTTGGGAGTTTTTTACCGTATAGTCCGGGGTTACTACAAGACTTCGCTTTCCTTTATTGCTATGCATGAGTGAAAATCGGCATATTTGGTAGGAAGCAAAGTCTCCATACAATTAAATAGTATTAGAGGGATATTATATGAGAGATCTCCAACATTGTGGTGAGAGCCCATAATTACAACGAGATGCTGATGCTATCCTCTAAATCTCAGCAACTTGACAAAAAAAATTGGGAGTTCAACTTTGGGTTTCAATCCTCATCTAAGTCGAAAAAAAAAATCCGCGACGACTGAAGCTCCGGTGTCGACGAGAGCAGCAGAACAAAAACGACGACAATGGACGCAGCACCATCTCCGTCGCCGGCGGGTCCTGCAGCGCCGCAGCCGCCGCCGCCGCCGTCGTCGGCCGCGGTGCTCCAGGCCGTCCTGAAAACGACGCAGGCGGCGTCGCGCCTGGCCGCGCAGGACCTGCCGTACTACGCGTCGACCTCGCCCGACGTCGCCGCCGCCATCGACGCCGCCAAGGCGCGCCTGGTGCGGATGACGAACTCGTTGCTTGCGTCTGCCAGTCCGGGCGACACCGTCAGCAGCGGTGGCAGTGAAGGGGAGAAGCGAAGGAGAAACAAGAAGGCAAAGTTGAGTATCAGCACGCCCGACGAGCTGGCTGATCATAAGGCATGGGGAAAGATCGGGGATGCGAATGACATGTTGTTCGAGAAAGTCGTACGTGTGCTTGTCATGCATTTACCTGTGGCTCTGGAGGACGTGCTAATCTGCTGGTTTGCTAGGACATGTATCTGGATCAAGTGCTCAATCCGAGGGCCAACAACAAACAAGACAGTACCGCGGCGACCACGACGCCGACAGCCACGCAGGCCGCGTCGAAGTGGCAGTCAAAGAAATCGAAATACGCGAGCCTCGACCCCGCCCTCCTCAACGCCGACATCCCGAAACCCCAGCTGCAGTTCCGGACCGCGCCGGACAACCACACGACCGCGCCGTTCAAGCCGCTGCTGACGACGAAGCCGAACGCGAAGGTGTCGCTCGAGGAGTCGCTCCAGCTCGACTACCCCGACGACGGCGACGGCGACGGCGGCGGCGTGCCGGCGTACAAGAACCCGTACGCGTACGAGATCGAGCACGCCAAGTTTGCAAAGTTCCTGAAGAAGAAGAGCAAGCCGACCGAGCCGATGCCGCTGGAGTCGACCGAGCCGATATGGGTGGCCGACGAGGCCGCCGTCGCGAGCATGATGAAGGAACTGCGGCACGAGACCGCGATCGCGGTCGATCTCGAGCACCACGACTACCGGTCGTACGTCGGCTTCGTGTGCCTGATGCAGATCTCGACGCGGTCGCACGACTACCTCATCGACACGCTCGTCCTGAGGCAGCCCGAGCTCGAGGTCCTCAACGAGGTCTTCACGAACCCGAAGATAGTCAAGGTCTTCCACGGCGCCGCGTTCGACGTCATCTGGCTCCAGCGCGACTTTGGCCTCTACGTGGTCGGCATGTTCGACACGTTCTACGCCGCGAAGGCACTGGGGCTCGAGGGCAAGAGTCTCGCGTTCCTGCTGGACAGGTTTTCCCGGTTCACTGCGTCGAAGGAGTACCAGATGGCCGACTGGCGCGTCCGGCCGCTGCCGAAGCCGATGGCGGACTACGCGAGATGCGACACCCACTTCCTGCTCAACATCTTCGACCAGCTCCGCAACCTGCTCCTCGCCGAGGCCGACGGCATGGACAAGCTCGAGCACGTGCTCGTGAACTCGAGGCGCGAGTGCCTCAAGGTCTACCAAAGACAGGTGTACGACCACGAAACCGGCTCCGGCGGAAGCGGCTGGGCGGACCTGTCCGTCAAGTGGAACATCTCCGAGCCGCAGCTGCCTTTGCTCAAGGCCCTGCTCGCGTGGCGGAACGAGGTCGCGCAGGCCGAGGACGAGGGCCTGCACTACGTCCTCACGAACCGGTCGCTCGTGAACCTCGTCAAGACGCGGCCGGCCGACATGGCGGGCGTGACCAGGGTCGTCAGGAGCGCGAGCGCGTCGCTGCAGCGGAGGCTGGCCGAGGTGGTCGACATCATCGCCCGGAACGACCCCGCGGCCGAGGCCGGCAGGAACACCGCGTCAGCGGCGACACGGGCCGGCGACGTCGAAATGCTCGACGCCGGCGCGGACACCGAATCGACGCCGGCACGGCAGGACATGAGCGAGGCCGAGCTCAACGTCGTCCGCGAGCGACGAGTGGCGATCGCGCAGGAGATCTTCCCGTCACCGGCACTCCCGGCGCCGTCGTCGTCCCCTGCGGCGGTAGTCAAGTCCACCATCGAGCGAACCCAGTCGTCCCAGTTCTGGGGCGAGATCCTGGGCTGATACAGTATTTAATTTTTACGTAGTTCGTGTACAATTGTAGCATTTGGGTATTTTGAGGGTGTAGTGTAAATTTGTAAGGCAAACAGTCATTTGAATTCAAATTGTTGTAGTTCTGTCATCATCTAAAACTCGAGCGAACAAATGTGTATAATTTGCTCTGTAGGAGGGAGATATAGATTCATGTACCAATTGTGACAGGAATGAAATTAGGAGTAGTCAAATCTACCCAGTCTTAAAACACTTTTTAACAGCCGGTCCACACACTCAATAGTCATCCGCGCCCGCGCCGCCGCCGCCGTTGCCGCCCGCGGACGCCTGCGCGCGGTAGAACTCGCAGACCTGCTCGGCCGAGGTCGCGTCCTCGGGCGCCTTGTCGTCGCGCACTCTCACAAAGCGCGGGAAGCGGAGCGAGACGCCCTTGGCGCCGCCGAGCTCGGCGACGGCGGCGCGGTAGACGGGCGAGAGCGAGAGGTCGGCGGCGAGGACCTCCCAGACCGCGGTCGGCTCGAACCAGACGTCGGGCGCGAGCGCGGGCGTGTCCGCGAACGCGTAGTACGGCCGCGGCTGCGCGATCACGGTCTTGGACAGCGCCGTGTAGAGCGTGTCGAGCATCTCCTCCGAGAAGCCCGTGCCGATCTTGCAGATGGTCTCGTACTCTGTCGCAAGGCATCGAGTGAGTACAAAAGAAAGGGCATGAAAGCCAGGCAGCTACGGAAGCATATACGTACCTTGCGAGTCTGGATTGTAGCACGCCAGCAAGAACGCACCGTACCAGTTCGTTCTCTTGCCACGTCCGTAAAACGCGCCAATCACAACCAGGTCCAACGAGTCACCGACTCCCGTGAGATAATCTTTCTTCAGCTGTTTGTACGACCAGTTAGCAATTACTTGACCATGGTACAAACACAAACAAAACAGAGACAACCAACCTTGAGCCAATTCCGACTGCGCTTGCTCGGCTCATACCCGCTCTCCTCGCCTTCGAGCATCTTGACCATGAGGCCCTCGCAGCTGTCCTTCACGCTCTGGTCGAGGAACTCCTGGATCTCGTCCACGTCGGACAGGTCCATGTACTTTGCGAACGCGAACTCGCCCTCGCGCTCGACGAACGCGGAGTGGAGCAGCGCGCGGCGCTCGCGCAGCGGCCTCTGCAGCTGGCTCGCGCCGTTGTAGTAGAGGATGTCGAACGCGAAGACGCACACGCGGACCTTGATCTCGTGTTCCTGCACGTCCTTGCGCTTGCGGGTCGAGAGCACCTGGAACGGCAGGATGCGGCCGGTCTCGCGGTCCCACGCTACCGCCTCGCAGTCGAGCACGAAGCTCTTGGTCTCGGGCTTGACGATGGTCGGGATGACCGCCATCACGTCCGGGTACTTGCCCGTCATGTCCTCGGAGTTGCGCGAGTACACGTGGAAGGTGGCCTTGCGCGCGGCGGGGTCCTCGCCGGCCGCGCCGTCGGCGGCGGCCTCGTCGAGCACGTAGTGGATCTGGGCACGCTCGCCGTCGTACTTGTACTCGCACGTGAACTTTTGCTCGTGGAACCGGTCGAGCACCTCGGTGATCGACTTTGTCGGCCGCGCCAACATGGGCTTGAGCGGGACGCCCGGCGTGAGCGTGCATGCCTCGCGGAGGTTCATGATGCCGTTCTCGATCATGGCGGGGATGATTAGGTCGTACGACGGCATCTCGCTGGTAGGTTGCGTCGTTAGTCAAAAAGATGGCACCGTCAATACAAGGGAGGAACATACCTGTAGACGGCCCGGAGGATCTCCTCTGCCTTGATGATATTCGCGGACGTGACGGCCTTGCCCTTCTGCGCGGCCTCGTAGCCGGCGACGGCCTGGGCGAGCGACGTCAGGACGGTTTTCTCGGCCAGGTGGATGCGCAGCTTGCCCTCCAAGCTGCGGACGAGGAACTTGGCCTCGGTGCCGTTCTCGCAGGCCGAGAGCATGCGCTTGATCATGCCGATCTTGCGGGCCTGGCTCTGCTGGCCGCTGACGACCGCGATCTCCTTGAGGCTGCCGAAGACGGCCTCCGCCGTCAGCGGCTTCGGCTTCGCGATCGTCGGCTGGCTCGCGCGCGAGCCGCCCGCGACGGTGCCGAGGTCGCCGGTCTGGCGGTACTGGGCCTTGATCTGCTGCAGGGACCGGCCGGTCGACTCGCTGATGGCCTTCATGAGGAGCGCCTCGCCGAGGCCGATCTCGAGGCCCTCGTACTCGGGCCCGAGCCGGTTGATGAAGAGGTAGACGACGCGGAGGAGCGCGCCGGGCGTGAGCGCGAGCACCTCCTGGAAGAACGAGGCGCAGTACGAGATGATCTCGAGCCGCTTCGTCGTGGACTCGATCCGCTCGAACGTGGCCGTGATGGCCGCGTACGGCACCGGCGCGCCGGCGGGCCACGTCGCGGCGGCCGCGAGCGCCTGCTTGGTGAGTTTTCTGCATGATCACGGTTAGCCGGCCGTGATGAACACCGTTGTGGGGATTTACGCACATTTCCTGCTTGACCTGCTCTTCCTCGCTCAGCTCGCTCTCGTCCGCGGACTTGGCAGAGCCGCCGTCGTCCTTGTCGCTCGCACTCGGCCCGCTCTCGCCGTCGCTCGCGGAGGACGTCTCGGCCGCGGCGGTCTTCTTGACGCGCTTGGCGCGCTTGGGCTTGGGCTCCTTGTCCGTAGTCGGGGACGCGCTGCGCCGGCGCCGTGTCTTCTTTGGCGGCTCCTCGCTGGGGGAGGCCTGCGATGCCGTTGTATCCTTCGCATCCGGAGCCGTTGCCTCAGGAGCCGCCGCCGCAGCCGCCGCCTCGTCGCCCGGTGTGGACGCCGATGGCGACGACGCCGTCGGCGGGGGACTGATCGGCGCGCCGGCGTCTTTGGTCTCCGCACTGACCTCTTTTTTACTCTCCTCTTTCTTCACTGTTGTCGCGCTGTTGGTATCGTCGGCGTCTTTGCTGTCGGCCGCCTCGTCGTCGGCGTCTTCGTCGTCTTTTTTGGCCACCTTCTTGGCCTTCGTGATTGTCGTCTGCCGCTTGAGCGGTGCTGCACCTGCTGGCCGAGAAAAGAAGCGGCTGTTGGACATTTTCGGCGTGTGAGTCCAGGTGCACATACCACGACCAAAAATCACAAAAGACAGAACATACGTCAGCGACTGCTGCGCCTGGTGGGGTTGTCCTGCGGGCGCCATTCTATGCACGACCGGGGGATATGCTGCCGTTGCCCTATAGGTCGAGATCAAGTGCGTGCTGCTGCAGCTGCCGTAGAGCGCCGCTGACGCCCTCGGGGTCGGTCGTGCTGCGAGCGCGCAACGGGCGCGCAGTGCTGCTGCTGCAATCGCGGACGCTGCTGCTGCTGCCGGTGCCGCTCGTCGTGGTCGTGGCGGGGCGCCGGGCGGTCGAAAGAGCGAAATCGTGCCTGGGACCGGTTCAGTCGAAAACACAGTCCACCGCTTTGCAGCCGGTTGGTTTTTCGCGCGCTGGTCGTGGGGGGAAAGTTTGGCTGCGTCGTGCGTATTCCTGGCTGTCTTCCAGCGGCGACAAACGGCTGCGGTGGTGGTGGAAGCGGTAGCAGAGTGATGGCTTTTTGGTGACTTTCGCGGTCGATGATTGAATTGAATTGTGACGCGCGACGAACGCGTGTGATCGCGAACGCGTGCGCTTCACGCGGGGGCATGGCAACACACGACACATTATCATGAGACCATTATTAATGATATAGGCTTCCAAATTCGTTCACAATAATAATATATATGTATATACCATTCCAAAATCCAAAACTATGCCGGGAAAAAAAATACACACGAAACGACCAACGAAGAGACATCTTTGAACTCCGCCGAAATGAAAACACAGGGCAATACTAATACAAATCACAGAAAAAAAAAAGGGAAAAGAAAATTAAAGAAAGACCACACCCGGACTAAAATGATAAATAGCCACAATAATAATCGAAATAGAAGACAACAGCGGCCCGAAAACAAAGACAACCAAACGAATCACAACACCTCGGCCCCCACCCCCCCTGTCCAAGTATTAAAACAATAGAGAAAGAAGCAGCACAACAGATTTTGGAAAGATGTCAAAGGAAACAATACACTTGTACTTTTGTTTGTAAGTCTTATATACGGGATAGTAGGGAGCTTCATCATCGCTTCCTGACCAAAGTAGGCACAGAGAAAGAAAAAAAAAGGATACTATAGCGCCAAAAAATCAAAATTGGTCCATTCGTCAGAGGACAGGACCTCCTCCCACGGGCAGTTATTGTTCCACACGCCCTGCAATACGGTCTTTGTCATGCGCCAGCTGCCGCAGTGGGTCGACATAAACAGCTGGTCCATTCGGTCGACGGCGCGGTTGCGGTCGTCGGCGGCCTTGAGCTCGCAGCCGACGACAAACATCGGCCAGACCATCTGGCGGTCGGACTCGCCGGCGACGTCGAGGATGCGGTGCATCTTCTGGAACTCCTCGACCGACTTTGCGATGCGGCGGCCGGACGGGTCCATGCCGGTCGAGCGCAGGAGGAAGATCATGGACGCGGACGCCCAGCACTGGGACCCGATCACGTGCTGGACGTAGCTGTAGGACTCGCGGCCGTCCCACTTGCGCAGGCCCGAGTAGTTGCGGATGCGGGACTCGATCTCGCCCGCGTGCTGCTGGATCTCGGCGAGCGAGAGCGTCTCGGGCGCGTACTTCATGCGGTGGCGCAGGTGGCACGTGTCCGAGATGGCGAGCATGATCTCGTCCGGGCAGCCCATGATGCCCTCGACGCCCGAGTCGGCCTCGCTGAGCGGAAAGAAGTACGGGCCGGACAGGTGCGGCGCGCGGTAGTCCTTCGAGCACGCGGCGAGGATGATGTCGTACCACGCGAAAATGCGAAACAGAAACATGCCGTTCGGGGTCGAGAGCACGTCGGCGGCGAGCGTGCGGTCCTCGATCATGGACGCGAACGCGGCGAGATGCGACCGCACGGTCGACGACCGTCCCGTGTCCAGAATCTGATTGACAATACAGTGAGCAAAGGAGAGCACGAAAAGAAAAAAAAACACAAGATGGCAACCCACCTCAAAAGTGATGAGGAAATATATAACAGTGAGCACGGACACGCCGAGACCACGGCCCGAGTTTGGCTGGAAGCGGGCTGCCAGCGAGGTGCTGACGGTGCCGTCCGCGGCAGCGGACGGGAGCGCCGGCCGCTGGACGCCGCCGCCGCCGTTCAAGGGCGCGCCCTGGAGCTGCATGCCGGCGGCAATCGCGGTGGACAGGCCCGGCTGCTGCGGGGTCTGGGACGAGTGCGAGACGTCGTTGAGCACGTCGCCGAGGAACTTGATTGTCTTGGAGTGGTACTCGAGGCCGAGCATGTAGTAGGCCTCGTTCGCGTTGCGTCTGGCGAGGTGCACGCAGGCCAGGCAGAGAAAGGACGAGAGCGCGAGCTCGTGGTTGCAGTACGTGATGGCGAGACCGGCGAGCGGGGAGTTTTTGAGGTTGTCGAGGAGCGGGGTGACGTCGGAGAAGTAGTAGTTGAGCAGCTCCTGCTCCTCGGGCTTGACCTGCCAGAAGAAACTGAGATCGCTGCTGACCGGGGACGCCTGGGACGGGCTGATGGCCGCGCCGGCGGGCATGCGGGCCAAGTGCCGGTGAGGTAGTGGCGAGAGCGGGCCGGCAGAGCCAGTGAGGTTGGCGACGGCAACGGCGTCGGCATTGCTCGGGTTGGGTGGCGGCGGGTGCTGGTGCAGGTGCTGTTCGAGCTTGACCGAGTCGATGCTGGTGGCGGAGCCGACCGCGGAGCCGGCGAGGCTGGAGATGCTGGTGGGAGGGGTCGAGATTGCCGTGGACGGCAGGCCGTGGGGGAGCGGGGAGTCTGAGGCGGACGAGGAGGGTGAGGAGGTGACGGAGGACGCGGAGATGATCTGGGGAATGGAATAGAACTGCGGAGTGGCGGCGGGGTGGTCTGTGGGCTCGTCCTTGACTTTGCCCGGGGTGATTATGGAGGCTGGCTGTGGCTGTGGTTGCGACGGAGGTGGAGGTGGAGGTTGTAGTTGCTGTAGTTGTTGCAGTTGCTGCAGTTGCTGTAATTGTAATTGTTGTGGTGGTGGTGGCGGAGGAGGCGGCGGCGGCGGTGGAGGTGGAGGTTGTAGTGCTGCCGGAGCCGGGGCAGGCGGCGCAGGGATAGACTCTGCTGCCGTGCGCTTTTTGCGGGGCCGCTTCGCGTTGTCGAACCCGTTCTGGACGACAAACTTGAGCTCTTTCCCCGAGGAGGAAGGCCTTGCAGCGGCAGATGGAGCGAGGGATGCGGATGCGGATGCGGATGCGGAGGCAGGGCCAGGGGCGAGCCCGGCCGCGACGGAGACCGGCATCATCCCAGGAGCGGTGCCGGCGGGGGTCGCGACGGCGGCGCCGCCGAACGCGGGCGTGAGGATGGTCGTGTCTGTGGGCGCCTGGGCGGCGGCGGAGCGGGCGGCGAGGGACTCGCGCAGGCGCGGGCGGCGGCGGAAGCCGACGATGGGGCGGCCCTTGACGTCGAAGTGGACGCCGGACGCGACGTGGCGGGAGTCGTCGACGTCGAACGAGAGGCGGAGGTCGTAGCCCTCGCACTGGCGGTTGTTCTTGATGCAGTTCATGCAGTACGGCTTGGCCTCGTCGCACTTGCGCCGGCGGGCCTTGCATGTCCAGCAGCCGCTGCGGACGCGGACGATCTTCTGGGTCGGCGGCGGTGGTGGTTGTGGTTGGGGCGGCAGCATCTGCTGCTGGCTGTCGGCGACGGATTGCTGCTGCTGCTGCTGCTGCTGCTGCTGCTGCTGCGGAGGCGGTGGTTGTGGTTGTGGTTGTGGTTGTGGAGGGAGCTGCTGGAGCTGGTGCTGGAGGCCGAACTGGGCGGTCGCCTGCTGCTGGCCCGGGCCGCCGGCCGGCACGTACGCCTGGGGCTGCTGCTGTCCCTGGCCCTGTCCCTGGCCCTGGCCCTGGCCGAGGAAGTGCTGGAGGTGGTGGTCCATGGCCGTGCTGTGGGCGGGTGTGGGTGTGCGTGGGTGTTGTGTGGCCGCTCTTGTCCGTGTCGAGAACTGAAAGTCGAACAGGACGAAAAACGCGGGCGTTTTTTTGTGCTTCTGGCGCAAGGTTCAGCTGCCCCCCAGCCACACATGCACCGCCACGCGCGCCGCACTGCCCGCCGCCCGTTGCCCGCACCAGCCCCACTGAGGCGGCGGCGGCACGAGACCCGCGTGGCTGGGGGCTACTTGCCGCCTGTCCCCGCCGGCTTGCGCCGCCCCTGCTGACACGGTGCGGCGCACCGCTGTGGCTCACGGCGTGGCTGGCGGCGTGGCTGGCGGCGTGGCGGGCGGTGTGGCGGGCCGCGGGCCGCCGTTCCGGGGGCGGTGCGGCGGTGCGGCTCCTGCGCCGCCCGGGCCCAGTTCGTCCTAGTGGCTGACACGGGTCACAGGTGGCTTGGCCGGGGTGTGACTGCCCTGTGAGCCGTGACCGTACCGTGCCGTGAGCGGGATGTGACCGCACTGTGACCCTTGTGAGTAGTCAGACCCTGGTACTGAACAGAACTGAACTTCACTTCACTTCACTCTGCTCCCAAAACCTCGACATGGGCAAGCAGCACCACACCAAGTCCGCCGCCACAAGCAAACGAAAGACCGCGTCCTACTCCGGCCGCGGCGGCGGCGGTGGCGCCAACAGCGGCAACGGCTCGTCGACCGCGCCGGCGTCGAAACTGCCCGTCAAGCTCGCCATGTGGGTGAGTGTGCCCATTGCCGGCTCGTTGCTCTCTCTCTCTCTCTCTCACTCTACAGAACTGACACCGTCATGAAATCAAAAGGACTTTGACCACTGCGACCCGAAGCGGTGCAGCGGCAAGAAGCTCGCGCGCCTCGGCCTCATCCGCACCCTCCGTGTCGGCCAGAAGTTCCAGGGCATCGTCATATCGTAGGCATATCTCTATATACCCACCTCAACAGCCGACACAGTAACCTAAAGTTATTCCCAGCCCCAACGGCAAGTTCCCCGTCTGTCCCGACGACCGCGCCATCATCGACGACCACGGCGCCGCCGTCGTCGAGTGCTCCTGGGCCCGCATCAACGAGATCCCGTTCTCCCGCATCGGCGGCCGCTCCGAGCGTCTCCGTATGTCCAACCTCCTTCTTGTTCCCGTTATCGTCAAAGAGAAAAATAGAAAGAAAGGAGACATGAAAAGGAGCAAAAGAAAACGAAAAGAAATGACGAAAAAGAAGAGCGAAAGAGAAAGAGAAAGAGAGAGAAAGCGAGAAAGAAAAAGACAAGGAAACAAATATCGCAAGAAAGAATAATCAACATCGAAAGCTGACTCTGGCATTATACAGTGCCCTACCTCGTCGCGACAAACCCCGTCAACTACGGCCGGCCCTGGAAGCTCAACTGCGTCGAGGCCATCGCGGCCGCGCTCGCCATCACCGGCCGCCGCGACTTAGCCGCGGACCTGCTCGCCAACTTCTCCTGGGGCCACGCCTTCCTCGACGTCAACAAGGACCTGCTCGACATCTACGCGGCCTGCTCCGACCCGGACTCTGTCGCGCGCGCCCAGCAGGACTGGCTCGACCGCATCGACCGCGAGTACGACGAGCGCGAGAAGAGAAAGGCGACCCAGGACCAGGACGATCTGTGGCTGCAGGGCAACATGAACCACCTGTCTTTAAATTCTCACAATCACACCGACAGTGAAGAGAGTGAAGAGAGTGAAGACAGTGAAGATGACAGTCAAGACAACAGCGAAGACGACGAAGTCGAGGAAAGCGAAGAGGAAGGTAGCCAAGAAGAAAATGACAAACAACCAAAACACAGTAAAGACAATGCACAATAATACTGCTAATGCACAATATTAATACACAATAATAACTATATTGTTCTTATACTGGAATGGATCATTAAACAAATCATGACGTCCAAACACCGAATCAGAGACTGGATGGTCAAAAACCTTCACTGACTACGAGCATTTATTATTCTGGAAATATGGATCAATTTATAATACCTAAACTGGATGGTCAAAACTCACTGACTCATCTTGACAAGGCTATTCTGGAAATAATACCAATTTATAAATAATGGACCATTTATAATACATAATCAAAATCTATGACGTCCCCCTATATATAACATCGCATCACCGCCGACTCTCCCCACCCACCTACGACCGCTCCTCCAACTCCTTGACCTTGACCAGCTCCTCCTGCACGCGCTTGTCGTCCTCCTCCACGATCTCGAGCAGCTCCTGCGCCTGCCACATGCCCGCGTACACGCCCTTCCGCGCCGTCAGCTGCGCGTGCGTGCCCTCCTCCGCCATCCGGCCGGCCTTGAGCACGATGATCTTGTCCGAGTCGAGCACGGTCCGCAGCCGGTGCGCGATGAACACGCTCGTGTTGCCGCCCTCGCGCACGATCCCGTTGATGTTCTGCATCAGCTCCTGCTCGGTGTGCGTGTCCAGCGCCGACGTGGCCTCGTCGAAAAACATGATCGGCGCCTTCTTCAGGATCAGGCGCGAGACCGCGAGCCGCTGCTTCTCGCCGCCCGAGATCATCATGCCGCGCTCGCCGACCTTGGTCTGCCACCCGTCCGGCAAGACGGCGATGAGCTGGTCGATCTTGGCCCGCCGCGCGGCCTCGCGGATCTCGTCCGCGGTCGCGTCGAGCCGGCCGTAGCGCACGTTGTGCTCGATCGTGTCGTTGAACAGCGGCGTGTCCTGCGGCACGACGCCGATCGCGCGCCGCAGGCTCTCGAGGCTCACGTCGCGCACGTCCTGGCCGTCGATCAGGATCCGGCCGGCCTGGACGTCGTAGAACCGGAACAGCAGCCGCAGCACCGTCGACTTGCCCGACCCGCTCGGCCCGACGATCGCGGTCTTGAGCCCGCCCGGGATCGTGAAGCTCGCGTCCGTCAGGATCGGCCGGTCCGGGTGGTACGCGAACGTGACGTTCTCAAACACGACGTCGCCCCGCGTCAGCTTCAGCGCCGGCGCGCCGGGCTTGTCGACGATCGCGACGTTGACCTTCTGCAGGTTGAACATGGTCTCCATGTCGAGCAGCGACTGCCGCAGCTCGCGGTAGACCGTGCCGAGGAAGTTGAGCGGCACGGACAGCTGGAACACGAGCTGGTTGACCATCACGAGGTCGCCGACCGTGAGCGAGCCGGCCGCGACGCCCTGCGCGGCCATGTACATCATCCCCGTCAGCGCGGCCGAGAAGATGAAGCTCTGGCCCGTGTTGAGGAGCGCGAGCGAGGTCGCGATCTTGATCGACGCCTTCTCGTAGTCCGCGAGCGCCCGGTCGTACATCTTGGCCTGGTAGGCCTCGTTGTTGAAGAACTTGACGGCCTCGTAGTTGATGAGCGAGTCGACCGAGACCGTCGCGGCCCGGTTGTCGGCCTTGTTCGCGTCCTTCCGGAACTGCGTCCGCCACGCGGTCGTCTTGATCGTGAAGAGCGTGTACGCGAGCATCGTGAAGAACGTGACCGCCGCGAACTGGGACCCGTAGTTGTACGTGAGCACGCCGCAGACCATCGTGATCTCGAGCGTGATCGGGAGGACGTGGAAGATCATGCTCGTGAGCACGAAGCTGATGCCCTTCGTGCCCCGGTCGATCGCCCGGCTGAGCCCGCCCGTCTGGCGCGACAGGTGGAAGTTCAGGTCGAGCTTCATGAGGTGCTCAAACACGTTCAGCGCGACGGACCGGATCGCGCGCTGGGCCACGCTGGCAAAGATCGCGTTCCGGAGCTCGCCAAACACGGCCGAGCCGACGCGCGCGAGGCCGTAGCCGACCACGGCCGCGCCGACAACGGTCCAGACCGTGCCCGCGTGCTCGAGAAAGTCGATGTTCATCGCGTCCACGATCGCCTTGAAGTAGAACGGCACCTGCACGTTGAGCACCTTCGAGCCGACGAGCAGCACGAGCGCGATCACGACCCGCGTCTTCACGCTGGTTTGGCCCTTGTTTGCGTGTCAGCATTCTCAATCAGATCTCTCTTCTCAACTAACCAAGACCGAGAACACACCTTCGGCCACAGATACTTGACCATCTCTTTCATGATGGCCCAGTCCGCCTTCCGCTGCTGCTTGACGGACGAGACCTTCTCGTCCAGCAGGCCGTCCGGTGAGCTCGACGCCTTTGCGGCTTCCGTCTTTGCTTCCCCGGAGGCATTATTCGTAGAGGCACCGGCAGCCTCGGACGGCGTCGACCTTGTGTCAGCCGCCGCCGCCGGTGTCGTCGCCGTCGTCTTCGGAGTGCCGTCATTAGCATTCGCACGCGAGGCCGCGTACACGCTGAAGCATCGCGTGGATGTCCGCAGGACCACGTTGGACAGCATCCCACATGGGCTGCTGCTGTTGCTGCCCATCGCCGCCACGCTCTTCGTCGCCAGCACAGACACGGACCTGCGCCCGCCCATCGCCGCCGCCGCTGCCGCCGCCGACAGAGACAGCGGCAGCAGGCCCGCGGCACCCGTCCGGGGCGTCGCGAGCACGGATGGAGGAGCACGGCCCAGGCCACGCCCGCGGCCGAGCTGGCGCAGACCACCGAGCACGGACGAGGATGCAGTGACCCTATTCGCTGCGGCCATGTGTTGGAGGAGCGAGAGAACTGTACAGGAGTGTGTGTGCGTGTGTGTGTGTGTGGGTGAGTGTGTCGTGTGTTTGTACGAGTGTGGGACGGGAATTGACCTCTCGGGGACTTTGCCCGGGCTTGAACCGGGACTCGAATTACAAATTGAATTTTGGTTTTCTCTTCGGTTCTTGGGAGGATTTGCGCTGCAATGGCGCAATCCGGGAATAAGCCGTTCTCTGACCACCGTTCCTCCAGTCAGCCTACGTCGTTCGGTCTTCAGTCTGTGGCTGCGTCCCGCGGGTCGTCGCGGGGGACGTCAAACGCGACATGCTTGAGTCGGCAGGAAGATGTACCAGCAGGCAGCAGCAGCCGTCGACGCCAACGCCAAACTGGTTCGCCTGTTTGGCGGTTTGGTTGCAACAGCCAGAACCGCCTCACTCTCCATTCAACCACGTGACTTTCAGGGGGAAAGGAAAGAAGCCAGCCGCGAGTTGTGCGGCGCTCTGCTCATCGTCTCATCTGATCTTGTTGTCGACGTTGAACTGTTAATTGCTCGTCGCCGAACTCGACGAGCAATTTTATTCGGAATGTCGCGTGCGCGTCCATAAATACCCCCCAGCAGACTTCCCTCTGCGATCACTGCTGCGATATCTTGTCTAGAGACAACTACCTACGAAAACACAACATACCCGCGGTTTTAGATCGCCGAGAATCAATGTTGATAGCCCCAGATCACATGCAACACATGCACATGGACATGCCCGCCACCGGGACCGACGGCCCCATGCACATGGGCCACGGCGCCGGAAACGGCGACAACATGTGCAAGATGAATGTAAGCTGGCCCATCTTCCTCTCCACTTTCAAGAGCCGCGGGCATGCTAATCGCGACACAACTCCTGCCAGATGATCTTCACGTGGGACCCGCAGGACGTCTGCGTCGTGTTCAACTGGTGGCACATCCGCGGGACCGGCACCTACATCGCGTCGTTGCTGGCGATCGCATTGCTCGGCGTCGCCTACGAGTACCTGCGCAAGGTCGTCGCGTCGCCGGCTCTGCGCTCGCCCGCCGCCCGGTCGATGCACGAGTCGGATCTGATGAGCTTCGCCGGCGACGACGCCGCCAGCCTCGCGCCGTCTTTCGAGACCCTCGCCACCGGCGGCAGCGGCGGCCGGTGCTCGCCCAAGACGCCGCCGGTCAGAGCAAAAGAGTGGGAGCGCCGGCGCGGCCACTACGGCGCCATCATCCAGGCCGTCACGCTCGACGCCGGCTGGGTGCGCCGGCACGCGGGTCTCATCCGATCCGGCCTGTACGGCGTCCAGGTCGTCTTCTCCTTCTTCATCATGCTTGTCGCTATGACATACAACGTAATGTCGCCCGCTGTCTTTTCTTGTCTTCCCGTATTCAGATGGCTGATTCTTAAGCAGGGCGGTATCATTCTCGCGGTCGGCGTCGGAGCCATGATCGGCAACTATCTGTTTTCGCGTCCGTCTGGTGACAGCAACACGGACGATGTACTGTCGCTTGCGTGCCACTAAATCTCGACACCGTGGCATGCTGTAAGATATTCTTTCTTTTAGTCTCGCGTGGGTATATGAATTATGATGGCAAAGGTGATACATGAATTATATGTCTTTTCAGGGGGGTGGTATGTATGTAATTCAGCAGGGCACTCGGAGTTCGTATATTGCTGTCAGACTTGCTTTCGGTCTCCGTGGGTATATGAAATATGGGGTGCGATAAATAAATAATGCCTTCATCAGGCGAAGTAGTATGAGAACTCGGCGTCGCATTTCAGTGTCAAGACTTGCTTTTTCTATTCCCAAATTTACACATCTTCGTCGATACTTCTGGCCGGAAAACAAAAAGTCTTGTCTTACTTGATAAACTCCTTGAACGAGTCGACACTGCGGAACGTGACCTTGCCGTCCTCGACGACGGCGACCTTGAGCAGCCCGCCGTTCGAGACCGGGCCGCCGGCGCCCGTGTCCTCGATCGCCGCCTCGGCTTCCTCGCCGACGGCCGTGATGCCCGACGGCGCCGCCGGCGCCGCCGCGGCCGCGCGGTCCGCCGCCGTCACGGGCGGCGCGAACGACCGCGGCTGCAGGAG